>JAOBYJ020138352.1:0-17884 GCA_025403565.2 Palythoa heliodiscus | reverse complement strand
TTTAAGACAAATGTTGTGCGTCCTTTTTCAACCCACTTCTCGATATTTGGGTATCCAGATAATAAAAATTTATGTTTTGATATATTACATAAAACCAAACACACGGACCAAATAACTAATAAATAACGTTTTAGAACGTACCAAAACCTCTTGGAAATCTTCTTTGTCATTTATGGATGGATCCTGAATGCAGCCACTCTGTCGAAGATAGTGGTACTTTTCCGGTGGGTAGAGTACAAGTTCATCTGGTAAGACACAGTAATGACGTTATGAAACGATCTTCGCAGTTATAAACGCGATTAAAGTAATTGCGAACGAACGGGAATACAATCCGTGACCTCTACGATACCGGTGCAGTACTTTACCAACTGAGCTATGAAGCCACATTTGTTGCGAGAACCTACTCGTTTTTATTTTTAGATTTTCTTTGCACAGTAGTTTTTCGATTTCAAAACTGCAAACTTAGCTTTAGCTAATGTGCCTTTAAAGCGCCTGTGTTACGTCGTATCATTTTCTTATTATTAAAAGCATTTTTATATGCAGATTTTTTATTCTATTTTGCATTTTCTTACAATTTTATTATACAAAATGGCAAAGCTGTACATAACCAACGCCAAAAGTTACTTTTAAACAAGTTTCCAACTTGTTACTTTTACCGTCAATGTTCTTCGATTAGAGTTTCCAGGATTTGTCACCAAAACTTCTGAGTTTACAAAGTTCGCGTGGAATACCAATGATCCTAATCAAACTCTCTCGAGCTCCAAGAAGTCTAAAATAAACAGCTTCTGAGGACTGGCATGAAGAGATATTTACAACTCGAAACTTACTTCTCTGGTTTTCTGATGCTCCGGCAAGAAGGGAGTAGAAAATGTGATAGTTCCTTTCACCGGGATTCTGTCTCGCCACACGATTCTGCAGAGACAAAGTTACAGTAATTCAATAACTATACACCATAAAAAAAAGATCCTACAATAATCTTTAGAAGGTAAAACCTGTTGAAACCATTCTTGGCAAATAAACTAAAATTATGACAACTCGAGAGCATTAAACTAAATTACACTGATAACAAATGCTACAAAACAACATCGCATGTGTTTTTTAACAATATATATGATGATCTTCACAGTAATGTTGCAATTTACGCAATATAAGAGAGAAGCCTAGATAAAAACATGAAGAACTTCAACGGAACTCTGCTGTACTGGTGTAGCGATCTAAAAACTAAGCTAAAGTCACAATCGTACATTATTGCGAACATCCCTTCATAGCTTCATTCGTTATAACAATGCAACACAATAACACACTAAAGCACAAAAAAGTGTTGTCTGCTTTTTAAGTGGCATATAAGTACCAAAATATTCGCCCTATGTAAGGTCATCCGGCATTCACAATTTTTTTCCAGCATCCACGATTTTTTGAACTTAGGCATCCGGCATCCACTAGTACAGCATCCAGCATCCAGCCATAAATGGCATCCGGAATCCATCCAATGTCCATAATCCGGCATCCGCGTTCTTAGCATCCGGCATCCTGTAGTGCTCTGGATGACCTTACATGGGGCAAAAACTATTACATCTTATTGTCCAGGGCCGAGCTGTTCAAAGGCTGAATAACTTCTGGATTAGGCCAAAATTTAAGCAGTAATTTCTTCTCCAAGGAAAGATTTATGGCTCTTAATACTGTTCTGAATTTCCAACAAAGAAATATGTTAATCTCAAAATCACAGCCTAAAACAGTCTCAAACAAGAATATGGGTAAAAATTTAACCCTGGGTGAGTGCTAATCGGCTTTCAAATAACTGGGCCCAGAAATAAGAATAGAGTTGTTTTAATACAATTACATGAAGCTGGCAAATGAGAAAAGGTAAACGCCTCAAATCTCCCAATGACAGCCGAAGTTTTGAAAGATAGAATGTAGCAAGCCAAAATAAATAGAAAAACTAACCCTTCGAACTACGTACCTTTTCAAGAAGAACTTTTTCCATTTTAAAACAAAAGTCAAGGAAGCTAGGGAGTATAGTCACAATTAAGTTTCATCTATTCTAATTCTAAGTTTCTTAAAGTACTACACATGGTTCCTGTAGCTTGTAACTCAAAAAACTTAATTCCTTTTCAAAACTTTTTAACACCCAAATTAGGAAAACTTTAAAAGACCTAACTTTTCTTAGAACTGTTATTATATCAGCTACATCTTTAAAAACAATTATGATCATAGGCACTTCCGCTGTGTATTATTGATCGTTCTGTTCATGAAGTCATAATTTTGTTTGATTGCTGAACGAAAACATGAAAAAAACAATCATTGCTTTCGTGGATATTTTTTTGATACAATCTTCAAACTTAATCATAAGAAACAGAAATATGTTTTAGAACAAAGATTTAAGACTATTTTGCAATGTTGGATGACCGTAGGATTAGCTAAATTGAACGGATACATTTACTAACACAACAACACTGGGTTTAATCCGCCATCTTGATTACATGAACTCCTATATCAAACCGAGGCGCCACAGGGTGCCCTCTGATGGGCTTACATTACACCTCCCTTTCGGGCTTACGAATGTAACATACTATGTAGGTAATTCTAATATACTTTGTGTTCGATATACTTTAAACTCAACGAACTAAGTGTTCTAAAATGCAAAATCTAAGTGTTCACTCAAGCAACTAAGTGTTCTAAAATGCAAAATCTAAGTGTTCACTCAACCAACTAAGTGTTCTAAAATGTAAAATCTCAGTGTTCACTCAAGCAATTAAGTGTTCTAAAATGCAAAATCTAAGTGTTCACTCAACCAACTAAGTGTTCTAAAATGCAAAATCTAAGTGTTTACTCAACCAACTAAGTGTTCTAAAATGCAAAATCTAAGTGTTCACTGCCTATTCATCAATGAGTCTCTGAGGGGGTCGCACAAGACAACCATGGCGAGTGGTAACTGTTCCTCCATATGTTTTGATAGGTGTTACAGAAACTTTCTGCTTCTGCCATTGGCTGTGAAGTCGGTGAAGACTGCAGGATGTCGCGTACGGCCTTCGACGCTGTAGGCAGGGCATTTAAATGACGTCGGTTGCGGTGTACCTGATCTTTAGGTGTAGATACTTCTTTCACCACACTCTTGTTGGACAGTGGCGTTGGTTTTTATTTGTGGAATGTAAACTGGGTCGCCAACTTCTAGTGGAGGTAGATTGTGAACTCGTACATCATAGTTGTCTTTCTGTCGTTGCTTGAGTTCGAGATCTCTTTTCTGTACACGTGCATAATCGACCACAGCAGGTTTCAAGTGACACGATAGTGTTGGAACATTAGTTCGCAGATTTCTTGATATATATAAGGAGCTGAGCTGGACTGTAACCTTGTTCCAATGGCATAGAACGATATGCTAGCAGAGCCAGATGAGGGTCAGATGACTTTTCAAATAATTGCTTAACAGTTTGTACTGCACGTTCTGACTCACTATTAGATTGTGCATAACGGGGACTACTGGTAATGTGGGTGAAACAATAGTCTCTTGAAAATTCTGCAAAGTTCTTGCATGCATATTGAGGTCCATTGTCAGTAATAATCTTCTCAGGGATGCCATGGCGGCTGAACATTTCCTTGAGACCACTCACGATATTGTGCGCTTTCGTTCCAGTCAACTGTGTTACTTCGATGTAACGAGAATAGTAGTCTATCACTAAGAGATAAGTCTTTCCTTGCCACTCAAACAGGTCAGACGCTACCTTTTTCCAGGGATAGTCAGGTAGATCAGAGGCAATCATAGGCTCGACGTGATTTTGGTTTAACTTCCTACGCACAGAACACTGACTCACCAGCTCTTCCAGTTGTCTACTGATTCCCGGCCACCATACGGATTCATGAGATTGCCTTCGACATTTCACTATACCTTGGTGACCTGCATGGAGTTTGTCCAACATGTCGAGCCGCATCAAAGCTGGTATGACTAGGTGACTTCCTCTTAGGAGAAGGCCATTATGAACTGTGCGTTCTGCAGCAAAGGGTGCATACGGTATAACTGGACCTTTAAGGGAACTCTTGTTTGGCCAACCCTCCTTGCAGTAGGTCATAATCTGTTTACAGATGGGCTCTCAGTTCCTCCAGGCGTTTTTCACTTGCAAGTAGGCCTTGGAGGACTTGGTTGACGTACAGTTTTCCTTCGTCTTCAAAGATGTAATCTTCTGGTTTCGGTTTGGTCTTTAGGGCTCTTGACAGTGTGTCAGCACAGTGAAGGTTCTTTCTTGGTATGTGGACGATACTGAAACTGCATTTCATTAGCCGCATTCTGAAGCGTTGGATACGAGGGGGGAGACAATCAAGGGCTTGTGATCTGTCTGTATCTCGAGAAGTTTTCCTAGTATATAACTGTTAAAACATTCACAGGTCCACGTAATGGCAAGAGCTTCTTTCTCGATCTGCACATATCGCTGCTCGCAGGGTGATAGAGATCGTGATTGGTAAGCTATAGGTTGCCAGGTCTTGTCTTTTTGCTGTTGTTCAAGCAAGGCACCCGGACCATATGAGGATGCGTCGGCCGAAATTCATGTCTCAGCGTTTGGGTCATAATGTGCTAACACCGTGTCGCCACTTGAGAGGATCTTTTTCAGTGCCTTGAATGCTTCTCTTTGAGGGTTTTTCCATATCCAGGCATTCTTTGAGCTTAAGAGATCACACAGCGGTTTGGAGACTTCGACGATCTTGTCCGAAAACTTGCCAAGTTGATTGGTTATACCTAGAAAACGTCTGAGTTCCGTGATGTTAGTAGGGTCATCCATGTCCACGATAGCCTTTACTTTCTCAGGATCTGGACGAACTCCTGACGCATCTACCACATGTCCCAGGAACGTAACACGTGTCTTAGAGTACTCACACTTGTCAGGGTTGACGGTGATTCCAGCTTTCTCTATCTAGGCCAACACTTTTTCGAGTCGCTCGTTATGCTCTTTTTGATCTCTCCCGTACACCAAAATATCATCAATCATACTAACAGTTCCTTCAATGCCTGCGAGAATTGCCTGCATTCTTTTTTGGAAGTACTCCGGCGCAGAGGTGATTCCAAATGGCAATTGGTTGTAATGAAATATGCCAAACGGGGTTATAAACGTGCTAAGCAAAGTTGAGTCTTCAGCCAGTTGTATTTGATAGAAACCCGAATTCTCATCAAGCTTTGAAAAGATTTTTGCTCCATTTAGCTGTGCAAGAACATTGTCCACTGACGGAAGTATGAGGCGTTCACGCTTGACCTGGCTGTTAAGCTTTGTGAGGTCGACACATACTCTCACATCTCCATTGTTTTTGGGCACGACCACCATGGAGGCACACCAATCTGTTGGCTGATCCACTTTCGATATCACTCCTTGCTTTTCCAGTTTTTCAAGCTTAGCTTTGACTTTAGGCAGTAGAGGCAATGCAAGACGTCGTGGGTGTTGACAGCATATGGTACTGCATCACCAATCAATTTAATGTGATACTCTCCGTCGAGTTTCCCAAGGCCTTCAAATAGTTTTGGATGTTTTCCCTTCACTTGCGCTTCGTAGGACTCTACAAAATGTACCACTTTCACTAGCTTGAGTTCTTCGATAGCCGGTCTTCCAAGTAGCGGAGACTTAAGATTCTTACAACAAAGATCTCTTGCTTTGTTTCCAAGTTATTTTCTTTAAGTGTCGCAGAGATGACTCCATTAACTTTGAGCTTGGAACCATCTGGCCCAGTCAAAGTTCTTTTTGAGTCTTGAAGTGTACATATCAGGTTTTGAAGCACAGCGGTGAGAATAACAGATACATCAGTCCTCCACAGGTCTGAGTTTAGATTATCAATTTCGAACAGTGAGCCCATTAAATATTCTGTATCATCATCTCGGACTGTATTTACTTTTCCACTACGACATACTGCTTGAAAGTGATCTTTTTTTCTTGCAGTTTCGACAGGTTGCAGTTTTTGCTGGACACTGGGTTCTTTTATGGGCTGGGCTGTTGCCACATCTGTCACACTTTTCTTTTGATGAGTCACTTAGACCGGCAGGTTTCTTGTGAAATCTCACGAGAGGGTTTTGGGGGGATTTTTAGGATTTGTGTGTCTTAGACTTATGTAGCCTGTTTACATTTGCAGGTTTACTTGCTTCGTACTGTCATCTAACTATTGGCTGTTGACTTTTCACGGATTCACTCTGTCGTACACTGTTGATGGCTTTTTCTAGAGTAAGGTCTGCATCAAACTGAAGTTTTTCGGAGAGCATTTGGTCAACTGGACCCACCACAATACGGTCACGAATCATTTCATCATGTAACGTACCGAACTGACAGTGTTCCGCGAGGCCATACAAATCTGTGATAAATGTATCTACAGACTCATCTGTTTCTTGTTTACGTCTGTTGAATTTCGCTCGTTCATAAATGCATCAAACTTAGCTTTCACGGCGTTGTAATTCTTAGACTCGTCAGCTGAGAGAGCAAACGTTGCCAGTATATCTTCAATTTTGCTTCCCATGAAGTAAAGTAGCGCATTAACTTGGCTTTCTTCATCTCTTTTATTTAAACCTGACGCTGAACGAAATCTTTCGAATCGCTTAATCCACTTGGTCCATTCAGTAGGCTTCGAGAAATTGAATTCTTCTGGTGGAGAAATTTGGTATGAAACAGGGTTGACAATCGGCGGTGATTCGTCAGACATCCTTGAAAAATTTACTCAATAAGCTTCCCCAGAGCTTTATCAATTCTTATCATCCCTTTTCTGACATCATGTAATGTTGGATGATCGTAGGATTAGCTAAATTGAACGGATACAACTACTATAACACAACAACACTGGGTTTAATCCGACATCTTGATTACATGAACTCCTACATCAAACCGAGACATCACAGGGCTTACATTACATTTTTCAAGGCCTCAAGTATGAATTTCGGCAAATTTAAGACCTTTCAGGGCCTCAAAAATACAAACTCAAAAATAAGAACCCTGACTAAACATTTTTCTACTTCACAAAATGAAAAAATATGCAGTGGTGGTTCGACAACCTTTTCAGGAATATTTTGAAATTCCCAAATGAGAAACTTTTTTTCATAACGGAGTTAATTCTGGAAATCTCTCAACTCTAGCAATCTTGTCTTTCATAAAGGGGAGCTGTTTTAGATGCACCACCATCGCAGGGGAGCACCACGCAACTCCTTGGCTGGAATCCTTAAAGCATCAAAGGGTCCAATGGTGATTGTAATCGTGATGATGATGATGACCTTCACTGAGAAATTTCAACGGTAGATGCTAAACTTTAAAAAGCATTGCAGCCATAATGCAAGTGAACTTATTAATACTGTTGTACCTAGCAATTTCAAACTCGGTTGTTTTGAATTCTCCATTATTTTGAACTACGGTGTAATATGCATTTCCCTTGGTTTTACAATACCTTTTTGAGTAATTCTACTACCGTAACGTTTGTTCATGTTTTAATAAATTATGCTTTAGCTACATTTTATTACAATAATTACTTTTCTGTAATTTGTTTATCGGATTTAACATCATCCTAAAATAATTTATGCTCTTGCTTTAAAAAGAAAAAAAGGAAGAACCATAGTAATTAGGTACATACGACAATACAAGAGAAAAAGGATACAATCTCTGATTGAGCCACCAGCAATTTTCCCTCTGGAATTAAATTGTAGTTGAATGAACTTCCCAAACCTACTTGAATTGTTGTTGTACACTGTCTTGGAATTTCCAAAAGCTTCCATAATGGGGCTGGGAAGAAAACATGATTGAATAAATAACCTGTCATAAATATCTTGAGCAGAAAAATAATAACATGTGAAATGTTCAGCAAGAAGAAAACAACACAAGCATTCAACAGTTCTTACGTATGACCTATATATATATGTGGTAATCAAAAACAACAATGGCAGATGAAAAGACAATGATTGTGGAGCAATAGTTTAAGATTACCAGTATGAAGGAAATACACAAAGATGCTTGGAGATACAGAACTCACCGAGTTCAACTACAGCTGATGGGTTTCATTGATACTTGCTTGGGAAAAAGACCATCGATCTTTGCAAGATGATGTTGTTTTGTTCAACAACACACCCTCCTTTATAATTATGCATGAATATGCATAGCTTATATTATGAACAATGTAAAAAGTACAATGGATGAACCAATGATACAACATAGCAAAGGCATTAAAAAGCCAAGACATAAAGGTGGCATCAACAATACAATGAAAATTATATAAATATAGTATTTTATGATTTTCCCACCACTGGGCCATGTGACTTAAATAGACCAATCAGAAATGGATTATTAGCAAACTTTTACATGCCCATATTTTTTGACTCTTTAGAGATATCGATCTAAGCTTTTCAATGTAGAATTTTAGGATGATGCTGATTAATCTCATGTCCCGGGCCTCAAGCAATGGTGTGGAAATGCATCACTTAACATTATTCATGTGTAACAAAACACATTTTAAACTTAATTAACATTTAAATGTCAATTGTTTGAGTACCTGCTCTGTAGAATGGCTTGTTCTACACTGACCTCGTGGCAGTCATCACCTGTAGCTGCACCACTGCTGATCTCTGACAAATATTTCAGAATGAATTTGGTTGATTCTGTTTTGCCAGCGCCTGATTCTCCACTATCAAAATTCAGATTCACAAATCAAATATTTGTCCCTCAAATCCCTTCAAACATTATTTTTCCTGTTTAAAGATCCTTAATATACTTCTAAGTGCCTTGAATCTGTCCTGACCATGCAACAAAATAAAAACTAATTAATTACTATCCCCAGCAACCGTCTCTTTAAACAGCAGTTCTACTCAATTTAAGTTATGGATTGTTAAGCTCATTCTTCATGGCCAAAGCAATTAATGATTATATATCATAAAAAGCATCATCCTTGACAAGTGTGGAATATTTAACATAATGGACCACAATAATGGTGATAATTTATTACAGCTAAGGAAAATGTTTTGTTTAAGCCACTGTGAATTGTTGGAGAGAGATCTCAAATTACTCAAGCAAAATATACTTTATGTCAAATGGGGGGAGCAGATCTAGACATTGTTTTGTAACTTTTGTTCTTTAAATTTTTAGAAATCTTACTTTGTTTTTAACCTCTTTTCAAATTTGAAATTATTTCTTTAGAACAGTTCATTCATAAAAACTAATGTTTTTTTATTCCAAAATGATAAAAGTATGGTATTTCCAAATAACATTTACAATGCTAATGTTAAATCCTTTTGCCTAAGTGGCTAATTGGAGCCTGTACCAGGAGTTTCAAAAAGATTTGAAGTTGAAGTTGGAAAATGATAAGCTAAGGGTTAACACGATGTTCAAGCTTCACCCTCGAAGTACAACTGGAGAGGAAACAGGATATGACACATGTCGTGTTATTACAATTATCCAAATTTTTATTCTAGAAAGTGATGGGTAATAAGGGAATAACCGGTATCTAATTGTTGCAAACATTTTAGTGTAAGAGCTTGAAATTGTTAGCAAAATGTCCTTTCTGCAAAGTTTTGTTGCAGAAATTAACAAAATGACTGAGTACACTTATTCATACAACTTGACCAAGATTGCATATAGCTGAAGACTGAGCAAATTGTAGTCTGAATAAACGTCGGAAAACACACCCAGCAAACATGATAGGGGTAGCAAATGGTAAATCTGAGACTGTCCGAGATGCCAAGATGGCCTTTTTAATATCTGAGCCCAAGACTTTTGAAAGCAATGAATTGAATAAACCGAGAACGAGACTTTATGATACGAAATATCTGAGGAAATTCCCAGACTTCGAGATGGAGAGACACAAAAAATATGAGACTTTGAGACATGGCAAAAATATGACGAGATTTTGAGAACTAATTCTATTTTGCCAAGAGTTTCATATTTTAAGGGACCATTATTCACTTCCCCTAATGATATACTGGCACTAATAAATATGACGACGATAATATTTCCAATATTGAAAAATAACAGAATGTTGCACCTCAAACATGATCAACATACCTGATCAAGACACACTGGCTTTCACCCTTATGCCACATGTGGTAGTAACACTCATTTGCAATTGCAAATATATGAGGTGGTAATTCACCAATGTGATGTTTATCATACTGTTCCATCACTGATGTGTCATAGAGTCCCTTGATAAAACTGTATGGATTTACCGAGCACAATATTGTGCCAATGTAGGTCTGTAAAATATGTTTGACTGTCAATGCTATACTTTGAGCTACCAATGTATACAATAATTTTATAATAACAGAATTAAAAGCTAGGGTTTTTCTTACAGATATTAGTATTACTAAATACAAATACTATTATTACTTATCTATTAAAATTACTATCATTATATCATTTTGTTACAACTGTTGTTATTGCCACAATTTGCGTTTTTTTACTAATTTTATAACTGCCATCAATAAATTTATTATAATTTAAATTATGCTACACATGCAACAAGTAAAAAAACGTTAGGTTACTCTGACTATTCAAAACTGGACACCTCTCTATCACATGAAACCCTGCAAGAGTCACTTCCTCTCTTGATCTTAGCACAGCTACTAGTGAAAAATTCCGATGATCAATTTTTATGATGATTCTGTTCTTCTCATTAAGTAATGGTAATAGGACTTCGTGTTCATCCAATTCAGTCTGTTACCATTATGCATGATTAACAAAATTGGATGAGTGCAAATCCAATTTGTTTAATAACAAGTAATGATAACAGATAGAATTGGATGAATACGAAGTTCTATTAAAAATATATTATAATAATTACAATTTTTGAAAACTAAACTGAAAGACGAAATCTTTGCAGATAAAAATACATTTTACTAATTTTCATAACATTTTGTAATGGTAATGGCAATGAGGGGAGTCCATTTCTGTCTGTTATCACTATTTATTGCTGATGGGTCAGGAATCCTGAAGCCTGGATTGTGATTGGTTCATTCAACTATCCCAATAACAGGTAGCCAATAACAAGTTATCGGATAGTTTTTCAAGGCAATTAGGGAAAAACAGAGTTCAGAATGGGCCAATCAGATTTGAGGAAATTGTAATTATTATAATAAATATAGGTAATCACATGGTTTGGAGAGCAATTTTAGATTTAATAGCATGAGTAAATATTTTAAAGACTAAAATTGAACGAGCAAGGTGAGGTATTTGAAATATTTAGGAATGCTGATCATGATAAAAACCCCTTTGCACGAACAAACCGTTCTGTTACTTGTTATTAATATGCACTCAAGCTATTTGTTCACGAAAAAAGATGCCCACAAGAGACATGGTGCAGTGGGGAAACAAAAAGGTGGAGTTGAAAACTAATCAACAAGTTTATTTTTGAGCCATGTACAATTATTTTTTGTGCATGTAAATGTGTTTTTGTTCAATGCTTTTCCATTAAAACTCTGAGTTCATTAGTTTCATCATTGTAGTGACAGCTGAAACCTGGCCACCTGGCAAACAAATAACATGTAATTGCACTGTTTTTGTTTGTAACTGCACTGTTTGGGATTAACTGACATGCTCTTAGCCAATCAGAAGGTAGTAATTATTTTTTCATGCATTTTAGTACACTTCAGCCTCCTTAATATAATATCTACTATTAAATCATACAAATAATAATAATAAGAATAATAATAAAGCATAAGTACTTACATAAATTACATTATTTTGGAATCTAAGATGTAGGTTGTGAAGGATAGCAGCATCATGAAGGTCACTCAGGTTGGCCATGTCATCCACTCCATCAACACTTGTCTGGTGCATTGGAGCAACATTACTGCGGCTGAGTGAACTTTGAGGCATAGTGTACTTCTGTTGACAGAATTCTAAAAGTAATTAATTAGAGCTTGGCAGAATAAAAAAACAAGTTCTTAATTAATGTATTCAATGGCAGCTGGCAACCCTTGCATGGCCGTTATACTCCTGGAAACCTCAGTCCACCTTTTTTGACACCATCAGAAAACCTGGTGGCAATCATTACCAACAAAGTAGCAGCTTGTGCTGTATGGTGGAAATAATTGGGAGATCCACATAAGTGTGACTTGGGTGAGACCAACATGATGATGATGACAATGATGATGATGATGATGAAAATGATAATGATGATGATGACGATGATAATGATAACGATGATGAAAATGATGATGACAATGATAATGATGATGATAATGATGATGATGATGATGACAATGATGATGATCATGATCATGAACATGAACATATTTTAAAGTGTTTGATACTCAGTTCCATAAGAAAAACTCAGTCATAAAAGCCCTTAGAGTATAAAATGAATTCATACAAATCAAATGCTTAACCATTAAGTTATTATTTAGGGGCAGACCATTAGACTTTTGAGGGGGGGTTGGAAGATTTAATCAGTGCAAGAATTTTTAATTTCTCTAAGATAGTGTAGGATATTTATTTCAAAAAACTAAAAAGGATTATGTGACCACTTTTGTCTGCAGGATATTTTTTTTTCAGTTGGTGGGTCCTACAGGAAATTTATTTTCAAAATCTTCCAACCCTCCCCTTGAAAGTCTAATGGTTCACCCCTAAGGTAAGTACTTATACAGGCAGGGAAGGTCAAATAAAACATTTCAGTTCCAAAATCACCACTAGCAAAGCACAAAACCAGTAATAGCAGAGGTAAAAAATGCATTACTGTGATCTTTTGGAAATCGCTTAAACAAGATTAATTGCACTTGGCCAGATAACATGTTGTATGGCCTGTTTTGAAAATGAGCTCGTGGTCAATATGGAAAAACTGGATACTGATAAGATTGCAAATATTAAACTTAGTTTAGTTTTTCTTTTGAGTTAATGAACTACAAACATGCCATTTTGAGCTGCATGCACATCATTTTTAAAAATTTGAAAAGCTTCATGACAGCAGCATGGTTGACACAGTTATAAGATCTCTGCCTTCCAGATACAACATTCCACATTCAAATTCTGGCTCTGCTGAGCACTGAACATAACTTTGTGTGAGCTGTTTGCAGCCGCCAACATTCATGCTCACTCTTTTCTTAAGGGTTTCAGTACGGGTTGAGCCTCCCTGACCTGTGAGGCCAGTGCCCTATTTAGTGAATGTGTTATTACACTTGCTCACTTGTGCTACACAGTTATGTTTATTATTCCAGCCATGTCACACAAGCATTACACTTTTACCTTATTTGATTTTTCTGTGGGAATGTGAGCCTGATTGTTAGCTGTGCTGTGCTGATGAGGCCCAACAAGGCTGAAACAGCTGTCCACAGCTACTAACATTCTGGCTCACTTTTTTTTAAGTTTCAGAACAGTCCCTCTTACCCATGAGGCCATATGTTGTGTCCCATATTTAGAATCATCTTCCTTATTCGGAAGTGTATTCCATATTTGGGAGGGACATGAGGAGAGAAGAGGGAACTCAGAGCTCTTAGTCAGAGACACAGCATTAAGTATTGTATATATTCTTAGAAATCCTTTATCAGATATAATTATATTTGATCCATGACAATGGCAACAAGTAGTCGAACCTATACGAGGATTATCTGCAAAGTTTTTAAAACAATGGATAAATTTGTGGCAAATTTCATACGTTTTATGCTACAACAACTGACCCAACAGGGGGTAGCATGGGAATGGTCCACAGAACAACAAACTGCATACCAGACTCTGAAAGACACTTAATTAAACTTAATTTAATTACTTAATTTAATTCAGAGTTCTTTAATTTATTCAATTTTTAATAGACTATTTCCAGTAGATATGTAAATAATTATCTTAAAACCCATACAACATTGCAATACTTTAGTAATAATAATCATTTTTTACTGACATTTAGCCTTAGCCTGCAAAACGTTTAAATAAAAAAGAAGAAAAATTTTTAACTTTTGCCTGTTGAAGAATATTTCTTATACAGCTTATAACCAGGCATGATAACACATACACCTACATATTTAATTTTTTTAGCCAATTACCTAGCTATCAAGAAATGAAACAATAATTATTATTTGTCTAACTAAGAAATTTCCAAAGTAGAAAAAAATTAAGAAGCTGAGGCACATTTTACTACAAATTTTAATATCAATACAGTCAAACTCATTTTGTACATATACCATAATTAGGATCCAAATGTAAATTTACAGCAAAGTTTTGCTGGAGTGCACTTTATTATTTGTATGAATCTTGAGCATTTCCAATGTTTTGTGCTCATATTTAAAGTACATGATAAACAGTTTTATGTAATAAGGGATCCAAGTATCAGTTCATGCATAAATGAGCTGGAATAGTAGCCCTCACAACAGCTATATGCTGGTGTTAATTTTACTACCCCACCCAGACTTCAGAATGCCGTGAGGCAGAGCTTATAGCTCAAAAATTTTACACTTCTTAAGTACTATCTATTATTTATTTGTGTGATTAAAAAGCATTTTCATGGATTTTGATCAACAGTGGTCATCATTTTCTTTATATATCTGGCAATCTGACAATTTTTTTTCGAAATGTAGCTAAAGCAATGAGGGATGGGGGAGGAGGGGGCCTTTGACCAAACCTCCTTAGATCTGCCCCAGTTGTATAATAAATGATATTGAAGCTAACTTATTCATGCATAGGCTTCAACCGACCCCCTTAATCCACTCCAGTTGTATAATAAATGATATTGTATAATAAATGATATTGTATAATAAATGATACTCTATAATAAATGATACTCTATAATAAATGATATTGCATAATAAATGATATTGACTATTTAACTTATTTATGCATAATCAAGCACATTATGTAAATTCCAGTACAGAGGTTTTGCCCCCTCCTAAGGTAAATTATAGCTCATATATTTATATCATAATTAAAGGTAAACCATTCAAAATAGCCTTTTTGATGTTTTCTTTAGTGTAACAGCAAACAAATTTGAATCAAAATTAAAATTGGACTTGAAGAAGTATTCTCTGTAGATCAGCTGCACCTTGGGATATTGTTTTCTGAGTGACAGCTGGCATGGTATGAACCATCCACACAAGTTACGTAATATCTAAAAACATTTTACACCTAAATAATAATTTAAACAATGCTCGATAACATATACTAATTAAGAAATACTTACAAAGTAAGGCGCCATTTTGCTATGTTTTATTTAACATGTGTTTACATTGATAATTGTATACATATAAGTTCACTCTTTTCCTTATATGCCAAAAATTTTTATATATAACATACGTGAAAGCAAACGAAAGCGCATGAATGAATGCATTCTAGTTTTTGAAATGAAATTCTTCACGCCAAGTTAGAATGACCTAATTATAACAGCCCAGGATCACAAAGCCATAAAATTATTAATTTAAAAATTACTAAACACACCAAGGGTCAAATTTGACAAGAAAAACAAGAAGGATTAAACAATATACGTACGTAAGAACTATGCACTGAACATCATTTTGAATTCAGCTAAACATTACGTGTCAAAAAGCCTTCAAATTCTAATTAGTAATAATTAGAATTTAGACAGTCGATCGTATCAGCTGATAAAATAAGTGTTATCGTGTTCAGACAAATGAATAAATTCCTTCAACGTGATAGGAAGTTGAAATTAAACATCATAATGATTAATACATGCAGTTTCGATAAAATTATAATTTTCATTATTAATGTTCGCGACAAAAAATTTGGAAACTAAAAATCCCAAAGTTATATTTGCCCATCCGAAATGTGGCAAAAAGGCAGCATGCAAAGGAACAAATGGTCAATCGCGATTGCTATCAAAACACTAACATATGGCTACTCGCCTTGTCATACTCCGTTTGAAAAGTCACTTGTCCCGGCGATGTGTCTGTTACCCTTGCTGGCACCCACTGCTTTCCTTCCAGAAGCCATACTGGGGCACCCTAAGTTAGGGAAAAGCTTTCTTCAGAATGTGATAAGTAACAATACTTCTTAATTACGTTCCATCACATAAAAGTGGCGGTGCCGGCGAGAAAAAGAGAATCCATTTCGTAAATTAGTTTATGCACAAAATTTCTACACACCACTTCGTAAAAGGACTCCATATTTCTTAATGCTACAACTGTCAGAACACCATCAAGATTAATTACAATAAGCTCTAAAACCAAACAAAAATTTCTTCCTTGTCTCTTTTCCTTCGCCTCTTGGCTTCGCCGAGGATGTCGGCTGTGAGTATCGCGGGCTCCTAAAAAGGGCGGATATTCCTGCCTAGCGCCTCTTGGCGGAAGTGGCTATTTATGCATGACACACAGAATTTCTAAATTTCTATTTGCTTGTAGTGCTGATAATGCTTGCTCAAATAACAAAAACCGATATTTTACCATACTTTGATATAGAAACAAAAATATTGAATTGGCTTTGTTGTCGTCAGGCGACTATTGGTCAGTTCAAGTTTTCAAAAAATCTCGAGGAGAGATCACTTCCGATAAGCCATCTGCCGGTATCCATCGATCCTATGCAAACTGAAGTACTTACAAATTTATCAGGTCCTAGGTTTCAGCGCGTTTACTTCCGCAATGGATAAAGGGGAACAATAATCTTTTGAGTATACGGCCTAGACTTTTTCCTTGACAATGTTTTTTATATTCTTATTCTTAACTCAAAATTTGTTGGAAATAGTTCTACTCTAATTTAAGGTCTTGGTCATTGTAACCGATTTTAACCTTTTAATATTTACCTTGTATGTATCTTTAATGATATTACTAACGGATTAAAAACATACTCCGTGACATTTCGTAATGACGTCATTTCCAAGCCGACCATAAGGCTAAAACTCCACCCAGGGGAATATTGCCTAATATTGCCCTATACATAGATCCTGACATCCCACACGGCAGTGCAGCTATTCACCCAGTCATATATTGCCAAAACAGTTTCATAAATTGTCCTTTGAATGACTTAAAAAAACTGTTTTGTCCCGGTGAGCATCAAAACAAAACTAGCCTGATCGGAAAAATCTCATATCGCCCAATATCGCCCAGCGTCACCTGGCAGTATCTGAAATACTAAGGCCCGGTCCACACTAATGCGTTTTCGTTTTTTATCTGTTTTCACCTTCCGTCCACACTAATACAATCAAAAACGGAGGTGTTTGTCACCGAAAACCGAAGTTTTCGAAAACGCTCTCCAAGGTGAAGGCTTTTGAGAACGGTACGGTAGCGTCTTAGATGTTCTTAGTGTGGATGGGTGAAAACAGAGGTTTACGTTTTCGAAAACGCTTACGTCATTGCTTACTTGATGCTTGCGAGGGAAAATAAAAATAAACAATTCAACATTGCGAACAACTTTGTGTTTATTTGATTTCAACTTGATTGCTAGCCTGGAGCTAAATGTTGCGAAGAAAGCACTGGTGACAAAAACGGACATTTTCTTATCCGTTTTCGTGATCTAGTATGGACTGTCGAAAACGCTATAAAAACTCTAGCGTGGATGCAAATCTTTTTATGCGTTTTCGATAAAATGAAAACGAAGGTTTTCGAAATCGTATTGGTGTGGACATGGCCTAGCTGTATTCAGCTGTGTTACATATGAATATATTATCTAACACATAGACAGCAAAGAGTGTTGGACTTATTAAACGGCCTCCGTTTTATCACATTTATATTTTGTTTTAAGGCTTCCATATGTAAGAACATATAGCGATAATATAACAGTTTAGATTAGTATAAATTCTCCAGGTTAAAATAAATCCAAGAAAGTCAAACTTGTGCTTCTGGATAATTTGGCTCTTTCAAACATGTTTGAGCCCTCATGTTTCGAGCCGTGGTTATTTTCTGTCTAGATCCTTACGTGTACAATGCGGTTATCGGTCAATAATATTATTCTAACAGTGGTTGCAACGTAGTTCCGGTTTCGTTTACTTTCGATAAAATTGTGATAGGTAGTTTTAAAATTGTCCC
>JAOBYJ020137820.1:0-10001 GCA_025403565.2 Palythoa heliodiscus | reverse complement strand
TTCTCGTTCATTGTACGGTAAGCGCGTGCATGTATTTGAAAACAAAACACTCACAACAGTCTCTAACCCGTAAATAATGCATGCAATGAAGGCTAAAAGGCGTGTTTCTACATTACTCTATGTAATAATGTCCATCCATTATGCAAGTAAGGAGAATTTATACTTTGATAATGTTAATAAAATGTCTTAGTTTCTTTGTGTGGGACATTTTATGAAGGAAATAGAAAACATTTCATTTTTCCATGTTCCCACAGAGTTATAAACTGAAACGCTTGTGGAATTTAGGAGAACTCGGGGCTTGTGTTCTCACTGATTATTTCTTATCAGTGTCCCAAACTTCCCCTTGTGTTTCTATAACTCAATGGAAATATGGAAAAATGTTTTCTATTTCTTAAATATAACACCCTACCTGTCTAATGGACATTGTGCAAAGGATATACAGGAATATGAAAGAGCAGTCTGTGTAATCATCTCCCATCAGATTGCGATGTGACAGACCTTGTATCCATGAATGAGGTACAAAGGGCAACTTGGCAACCACTCGGCCATCAAAACTAATTATTAACAAAACATGTTGAAATCAATAAAAAATAAATAAACAATAAACATAAAAAAAAACAAATGGCTCTTGTTTAAATAACCAAAACACAGACCAATTTTGCCTGTGTTTTGAGATTTAGGGGTGGTCCTATCCCACAAAAAAGTCCAGCATTTTTAACTTCTAACTCAACAGCACCCATTGACAGCTACAATTAAAACAGCTGTTCTATAACACATGAAAAATTATTTGACCAAACAGGGATAAAAATTGGATAGAAATTGGAATTTCCATTAATTTCTGGAAATGACATCATAACACTATGTAACCCATTCTTCCATTTGCACGGTCATTTTTAAACCGGAAAGGAAACTTCTCAAGTTTGAACATGTATTGCGCCCTACGAAGAAAACTTCAAATAAACACAAACATTTACTTTGTCAGTTAGAAAGTTAACTACTGTAAATTCTAAAACTGAAAAAATCCTCTACATGTCGTATACACTTTAAGAGTGTGAGAATGAAATACAGTATAACAGAGACACTTTGGAATGTGCAGTAGTGTCCTTTCAGAAGTTTTTAACCACTTACTCAATGGGAAAATTACATGACACCTTAAATAATTTTGGCAAGCTTTTTTCACTTGCCAAGTATGATCAAATAATAATTACCCTAATTAATTTAATTGATGGAAATGAAAACATAATCAAAGAAACTTACATTGAGTTAAACATTCCCATCAAAGCTGTAAATGTAAATCCAATGGCAAAAATGGATTTCATTTTAACCTGCAATGAATAACAATATTTTATTATACAAAAAATAATAAATAATTTTATTTGTTTCACTGTATAGGAAAATATATAAATTGTTGTAAAACACACAAATTTTGAAAATTCTTAAACACAAAAAAAACAGATGAACTCAGACTGCCTTCAGTGTGGAAAACACAACTCCTATTGTGTGCTTTCAGTTTAGGAAGCCCATGATATTTCAATCTTTTAAAAAGCTTGCCAAAATGCTAACAGTGCCTGTAAGGAATCACAGCACTATAATTACTGCACAATCTTTCTAGTATATAATAGTCCTTAATATCATCATCAATGAACTAAAATAAGGAAAACAAAAGTTAATACCGGTACTGCACATCCACTGACTACACTGTCAAAATTCATACACTGTCAGATAATTTATCTAGAAAATATGTTATATCACAAATTATACGGCAGTGTGATTGGCCGAGTGGTCTCTGCCTTCCAGCCACAGGCTCCTGTGTTCAAACCCCGGCTTTGCCGAGCGTTGAACAGTTGTGTGACCTTTTTGCCAAAGTTGACCCAGCTTTCCATCCTTTCAAGGTCAGTGAAATTAATAACAGCCTCTGCTGGGGGCTAACTGGCGATGGATAAGTGTCTCATCCAGAGGAAGTCAATAAGTATCATCTGCTTAACACTGCAGAAACTGGGATAAGTGCTGGCTTCAATGAGCCACTTACTCATCATCATCATCATAAATATTTTGATTAGTGTGCAGTCCGCCAGATTATCCAGCTTCCGTCACTGTGGAGGAGGCTGCACGAGGCTGCGGCAAATAACACAAGTTTCGCCATGCAACCCTGTTTAGCTAAATCACAAACTAAGGATTTTATATCATACCATTGAGAGGTCCCTATTATGATTTTTAAGTTTTTCTTCAACTCGTTCTGTTGATACAGATTAGGAAAATTAGTTGCAATCATGATATAATATATAGAGAATACTTCATGGAAAGTGTGCGCATTCAGTTTTTATTCACAAGTCATGAAGTATCATAAAAAGAACAAACGAGCAAATGAGTGCAGTGAATGAGTGAGTTTTTTGTATAAAACGAGTGAATAAAAACTGTACAAAGAATTATCCATGATGTTTCCTGTTTATCATATGCATTTCGAGATTTCCTAGTTTCATTTATGCTGGAGAAAGTTCTTAATCATGTTTTACTTAATAGTTTTTCTAACTGTATCAGTGTTTATAACAACATAAAAATAAGCATGATCTTTCATTTAATTTGAAAACTAAAAGCTAACATTTGCATTCGAAATATACACTGACTACAAAACATAAAGTTTTGAAACTATAATTTGCAAAAGAAAAGTTTAAAGCTCACTGGTTTCTGTACTGTTTGCTGTTCCACCTTGTTCACGATTTTAATTTGCTTCTGACTGAGGATTTGCAGTTCTTGCAGCTTATTATAGCGGCGTGGTTGGCGCAGTGGTATGATCTCTGCCTTCCAACCACAAGGTCCGAGGTTCAAATTCTGGCGCTGCCGAGTGTTGAACATTTGTGTGACCTTCTTTTCCGCCAAGGTTTACTCAGCTTTCTATCCTTACTGGGTCAGTAAAATGAGTACCAGCTTCTGCTGGGGGCTAACCTGCAATGGATTAGTTTCCCATCCAGGGGGAGTCAATAACTCTCATCCGCTTAACACTAAACAGAAACCAGAGATAAGCACCGGCTCCAATGGGCCACTTGGCTCATCCATGAATGATCGACCAGCACATTTTAAGTCTTTGTCTTCTAATTGCAAAAATTTTCAAATTAATGTTATCACTTCTGATTGGACGCATCGTTTTTCTTACACATTTTCTGATACATGAAATGATGATATGCAGATTGTGGTTCGCTAAACGCAATGAATGAAATCAATGAAAATTTACTACTAATATTGAAATTTGATGAGTAAATCTTGATATGCATATGATAAATATTATTATATATATTTTTTTGCAGCATTGAAAAATTTTGTTTCCATCTTGGTCTTTTTGAAAACTTTTCTGACAATTCAGAAACAATGTTCACTTGCTGTTATTGGCTAACAAAACATGAGCTGTCAGAATCGCACAGGTCAGCTTTAGAATCAAAAACCATAACTTTGAGATGGCAATACCACAAAATATTGATGTCTCAAAATAAAAGAAAACATTGAACAATATGTGTAAATTAGTACATACTGTGAAAGAAATATTCATCGTCTCACAAGCTTCTTTTCTCAGAAGAAAAAGCTGAAGAAATTTACACATATCGTTCATTAACTTATCGTAGGGATCACATATTAAGCCTAGCAGTAAGCAGGGCATAAAATTATACCCAGTGTCCATCTACAAGAACCCATTCCCCACGTGAGTTCCTGTAGCTCAGTGGGTAAAGCATCTGACCAGTAATCAGAGGGTCATTGGTTGGATTCCCATTAGAGACCTAGAAGTTTCTTCTTCTGAGAAAAGAAGACAAAAGTTTACCATTTCAATAATTTCTGTAAAGAGCTAGATAACATTATAGAAAAAATTGAAAGGAAACTGATCATTACTGACCTAGTTTCTTCTTCTGACCCCCCTGCCTTGTAGTGTCGGTTATTGCTTCCTTTCTTCGTTCCACTGTAACATATTTTCATACAGACAAAATTTCATTAAAACACTTAAGTTATTCACCCCTTAACTAATTACAGCTTATTTATTTCATTTTATTTATTTATCTTTTATGTTTTCAAAAGGTCATCGCCGAGGGAGACTGAGAATAGGACATGTGGTCCCTTACAAGCTAAGCCTCCAACAGTTAGCAAACTGAGGTTCACTCTGAGGATCGTATGTCAAGAGGGAGAGCATTCCAAGTCAGGCAAATAAAATTTTTATTAAACATTTGTACAGATAAGAATGTGTCTATTTAGACACAAATAAACATTTACAGGAGATAAGGATGTTTCTATTTTAGTTTGGTTGGGTTTGTTATTAAAATATTATTTTTTGCACATTCTACTGTAGTAACAAACTGCAAGAATAATTATAGCTGCTGGTTTTTTAATATTAAAAAGTCTCTTAGATTAAAACACACATCCACATCAAAACATTTTCTAATAACTATGATTTTTAAACATTAATTTATAAAAGATTTCAACAACTGCAATTAAATCAGGTCTAATCTATTTACATTAATTAACTCCTGTTTATTACATGAACAATTTCTTTATTAGGCCAGACCAATATAATTTGTTGTTTTACGAAACCGCCGAACTTAAAATTTTTCAAAAATTGAAAAAAAAATCCCCGCTTGTAACAAGTACATTTTTTTATTTTTTGTAGTTAAAATGTGATTATTTAAACTCAAATCATGGACGGTACGATCGCAAATGTCTCTAAATTGACAAGCAATAAACAGCTTCACGTTGCGTGACTATTGAGCAAGCTTCATCAATGAACATCAGTCATTGGTTCAAACACTTTTCGCTGAAAATAAACTATGTGCCTGACTTGGCTTGTTTGGTGTGAGAGGTGCTGAAGATTCTGTGTATCTGCTACTGCAGGGCTTCTGGAGTTTCACAATTATTTTTCAAATCAAAGATTTCGTGAAGTTGGCACAAAATCGCGAAATTTGTTTTTTCCGCGTAATTCCGTGCAATTTATGAAATATGGAATATAACTAACACCTTTTGCTTTTATTTGAAAACTGGAGAAATATTAGTAACTTTCTTACTTTTGAAAACCAATTTAAAACCAATTAAAACATGCCATTTTCAAAGTGATCGAATTTTCATCAGTCGCCATTTTGGTTTTGTAACCAGGCCTTTTAGGAGCGGAGAGCCTGATTCAGGTTTCAAATTTTTAAAAAAATATCATTTATATATAAGCAGTTTTTTTTAAAAAAAACTAATATTACTCTGCATGCTTAGTTATTGGAATTACTTTTTGAGATTTGTGAAAAAAATATGCTGAAATTCGTTTTTATCAAATTCTTACTTAATTTACCAGTACTGATTTTGCACAGTTTAGTTGTTAACTCATTTTAAAATAGGTTTGAAATGATGTTTAATTAATTATTTTTTTGAACAATTTGAGTTAGAAGCTTCAGATACAATACATTTGGATGCATTGTCTCATCTCTTCCTAATTCCATCCTTTGTCAATATTTACAGCTGTCTATCAAAACACTATGGCTCCAGTTTAAGAACTGTCTCGTATTTCTCAAAAAGCATTTAAACTCAAAATCTTCAGTGTCATTCATCTCTAACATAAACTGTTTTTTATGACCAAAAATTATTATTCATATGAACCATTTTCAAAAAGTTTTCCTGTTACAAGTTTTGCCATGCAACATGCATACATTTGTTGTAAATGTTTGAATTTAAATTCTTATTATCATAACATCTTGTCAGTTGCAGTATTAAATAGCATGTGGGCTTGTTTTCTAGTTCCCTAGTACATGTGTCAAGTATTGAATGGCATACTATTAGATTTTTATTTTTATTTTTATTCCCCCCTCCGATCTTAAGTTTTCAGCCAAAATGTTCGTAAAACAACAAATTAAATTGCTCTGGCCAAACGGCCATTACTTTTAGTACTTAAAAAAGTCTTTGTATTGTCGTTTCAGAGCAAAGTTCACTCGCTTCCAGCTTTAGATTAAAATCCACTAATGCAAAGTTGACAAGCACTGAAGAAAAACTCTTTCATGACTGAAACAAATTTAACAGAGTTAATTTTGGTTTTTGCGACTTTTATTTTTGAAAATAACAATTATTAATGCAGATAAACTAATTCTTTGTTCTAAACTGAACAATCGTGACCATTAACCTCATATAAAAAAAGTAATTTGCACCGAGCTAGCTCTTTTGTAGTCTACAGTTGTTTAGGAAGTTTTAGTTTATCTCGCTTTTGAATTACCGTATATGAAACGTTCATCACTAATGATTAATTCAATATCACAAATATACAATGATTACTTTGAATGTGTCATTGTTGTGGAAGCACGTAATCACAGATTCAGAAATGACACTTTATAAAAGTTATTTTAAAAACAATTTGAATCGGCAATGCTGAACGTTGAATTTCTTGAACCAGTGTTTGAATTTTACACAGTTTCATCTACTACATTTCCCAAAGGAGTTACTCTAGTAATATTTTGGCACTTGCAAAAGTAGAAAACTATCCGGAAATATACAAAGAAATAAATCAAGCAGCAACACTGGCCACGAAAAAAAAACCCGAATGAAAACAAATTAGTCACTTCTCCTCCCCCATCAATATCAAATGATCCGTCCCCAGCCCTCCCCCATCAAATGTCAAATTATCTGTCGCTAGCCGTCCCCCATCAAATATCAAATGATCCGTCCCTAGCTCTCCCCATGAAATATCAAATGATCCGTCTCTAGCCCTCCCCCATCAAATATCAAATGATCCGATCCGTTCCTAAAATAAGTAGAAATTTTTAAAAAAAATATTGGTGGTCATTGCTAGTTCGCCGGTTGGATTACTAAAACTAAAATTACAACTCGAATTTCACTTCCAGGTGCGCAGCCAGCCATTTTTTCCACTTAAGCCCAAATCGTACAGCGTACCGTATTTACTCGATTAAGCGCCGCGGCGCTTACTTAATGTTCGTATTTTTTGGTGCGGCGCTTATTTGAAAAAAAAACCTTGCAAGCCCACAGACAAACCATCAACATCTACTGTACTCATCCTGTCACCCCCGCCATACAAAAAAAGCTATTCCATTCAGTTTAGCTTTCCGTTTGCGTTGCACCTCTGAACTAACCACGTATCTCCTTATCATGGTTACAATCTCTCCTTCCTTTCAAACCAAGTACTACCTGCAGATACCGACATTATTCCCCGCACTATCGCCTTAAAAGCTAAGGAAACATCACTGTACAATGTAACCATGTACCTTTCGTAATTTCTTTTAATCCATCACTTCCACATATATCTAACACTTCAATCAACTTCACACTTCCAATCGTTGTTCAAAGGCCTTCGATCTCAAATCAACCTATTGTTGCCTTTAGACGCTTTCTTAATCTTCGTGACATACATACAGCCAAATTGCCATTTGAAGTCTCTAGCAATAACACTCGACAGCTCCCTCCCGACAGTTACGGCTGTGGACAGAACTGCGCAACCTGGACATACATATGCATTAATGACGGTCTAATGCAATACAACTTTCTTTCTACCGGCAAAACACGCACTATACAATTCACTTCGATTTAACACAAAACATCTTATCTATATGGTACAGTGCAACCGTTGCAATTTGCAATACATAGGTGAAACTAAAAGACGTTTAAAAGACAGATTAATAAACACCGCAGAACTGTTGATAACTCTAACAATACATCCAAGCCTACCACAGTTTCCGAACACTTCCTCTCTAGCCCCAGTCACAGTGCTGCTGACATGCAACTTATCCCCACTGAAAAAATAATTTTCATCGCGAGACTCAATACGGAAAGCAAGAGAAGCTATTCTTATTCTCCGAGCTAAAATACTCGAACCTAATGGCTTAAATGCCAGATATGAACGATACTAAATAGCTATTAATCCTGTCAATCTCCTTTTATGAGAAGTTTCTATATATATTAGTTGCACATGTAACTATTCTCCATTGTACCTGAAGAAGGCTGGTAATGGCCAGCCGAAATATTGTACTAAGAAAAGTCAAGTTTACATACGTCCTATGGACCTTTTCACGGTTCCTGAAAGGTAACCAGGCTTCTGCTTGAGGCTGAGGCTAAGGTTGAACTACCGATTAAATATTTAAACCTTGGATGAAATATGTTTATATAAAAACTTTTTTCACTCAGAATAGGTCTTTTCACGGTTCCTGAAAAGTAACCAAGCTTTTACATGAAGCTGAGGCTAAGGGTGAGCTGGCACAGTTAGAGAAGTGTAAATAATTATCATAAGAACGACACTTATTAGCATTTCTATAATTAATTTCCACTTCTCTAACTGCGCTAGCTCACCCTTAGCCTCGGTTTCATGTTGCAGGCTAGGTTACCTTTTGGGAACTGTGAAATGGTCTATTTTTATTCAAACCCACAAAAGAAACAATATTAAATATTCCTGGGACGGGCTCGGCCAATTTTATATAATACCTGGGTTCTTGAAAATTCCGGCTCTTTTTCATTCAAGAATACTGGCCTACCAGGTCTACATGCACACGGGACAGTGGTATGTGTATTTATTGCTTCATTGTTAAATAGTTTCTTAAGCGTATGCTCAGTTTCACCAAAATTACTCTCCAGACTTTGCCAAACTTCGAAGTCATCAGGGTCTAAGCTGGTAATAGTGGATAAGAGTTGCACTGTTTGACTATCTAGTACTGATCCAAATGTAAGAGTCAATCATCCAGATATTTTACATTAGAGATTAAAGCATCTTTCATTCTTAACAGTTCCTCCGATCTACGAATCACATGAGCTAAGAAATGTAAGATTAATTCCTCTGCAATATTTGTTCCGTGACTTCCGTCGCTATTACTGCTAGGCAGCCGGCCATCTTGGATGTTTTCTTTCAGTAACTTAGAAAGCTCGGTCAAAATTGGCCGAGCCCGTCCCAGGAATATTAAATAAAAATTAAAAAGTTTAAATGAAAACGACATGCAAGTTTAAATATTGTTTCTTTGGTAGGTTTAAATAAAATTGTGAGTGAAACAAGTTTTCATCTAAGGTTTAAATATTTAATTCAGTGGTTTAAATAGTTTGCCGCTGGAACTTTTAAACATTTTAAGTAAGGATAAAAAATTTTATTGGTAGATTAAATATTTTTTTCATTAGTTTAAATAGTTTATCGCGGGATTAAATAATGCTACCATCGGCTTGGCATACTTGAGTATCTTGCTGAGCCGGATTAGAAATGTAGCCAATAACATCGCTGTCTGTGATCACGAGACTTTGTTTGTTTGGACTGAGAAAATAGCGGGTGCGAGTTCCCTGAATATTTTGTAAAAAGAAGAGAGAGCTCTCAAGTAGTTAATATATATTTAACTCATGAATATATTTATAACTTTCTGATTGCAAGTAAAAGCATTTCGTTTCCAGGTACAATGCGTATCGTTGGTCTTCACTTTTTTTTTGCTATATGAAATCCGCAGGGCTAATATTAAAGAGACGTGGATAATCCGGCAATAATTCTATAATTTTTTCTCTTTTAATAAATCATTCAGGACAATTCCGCCCGGCGTGATCATAGAAAGCGACTTTATTGGTTACCTATCTAATCGGGCTAAACCAGATGCTCGCGTCGTCCGCACACGATAAGAAATTGGCCTCGCGAGGCAAAAATTATCAAACGCGGCAGATTTTTGTCCCACGACCTTGCAAGGTAAAAACAAGTCATTAAAATATTATGAATGCTTATTAGCATTTATGAGTCGCGTTATGCGGATTTAGCAAAAAAAAATTTTCGCACAGGTGCGGAACAAGCTGAGCAAACTGCCTTGCGAGACAAAGACCACAGCCGTTTAGGGACCAGTCATTATTTAGGTTGGGAGAGGGGGCATGGAGGAGAAAATGGGGGGCCCTCAATTTTTTTTAATGGATTATGGGGGGCTTTGAAATGTCAAAATATGGGCTGGGGGAGGGGGAGGTCTTCAATTTCCCTTTAAAGTAGTAGCTTGACTGTACAACATTTTAATAGTTTAGGCCAAATTTTAATGAGCTGT
>JAOBYJ020137729.1:0-10001 GCA_025403565.2 Palythoa heliodiscus | reverse complement strand
CATGCCCCCGGACCCCCCCCCCCCCCCCCCCTAGAAGCTCACGTATATTTGACACTCGCTAACTCTTCTCTGTCCTCCCAATATGAGCTTAAGCTTCCGCCCACCTTGTATCAACCATTGCAGTCAGTGAAAACTAAAAATGTTTAACTGCAAAACAACTTGCTCCGTGCTTTCACAGCGGTGACTAGTTACTGAACTCTTACAAGAGTCCGAGCCGTAGCTGACTGAGAAATTTATCTGCCCAGAAACGCGTGCCATGAGCTCTTTTTAAAACAATATAGCGCCATGCATAAGATTGCAACGCCATGGCTCCAAATACGGCTTTTCACCTTTGCCCAGTCAGTACTTGAGCCAATCAAAGCGGCGGCGAAAGGAGCGGCGACTCTTTCTCAGACTAGAAAAATGGCCAGGAAAATTTTCGAAAATCACCAGTTCCCTGAGAGGGGGAAAATTCACAGAGGAAGTGGGGTAAAAACTTTCACTAGAGTAGAGCCACAACTGCCACAAGGCACAAGGTTCGCCGTGATGCAGCGACTATGACAAGACTCCGCTGCTAAGTTGAAAATGAGCTACCCAAAAACTGTATATCTTGTGCACTTTTTGAGTATCAATGGCATCAAGAGCATCTTTTTTTTTCTTTGGAGCGCTTTTTTCATATTTTTCGGGAGTTATGGGGCGAATCTGATTTTACATAGCAAATCTTCGGCCCTTCCTTACACTTGTCCCTACTCGTGGAGGAGTAAGTTTGAGTGGGACCCAGTCGCTCTCTCGTCTGTTCAAAGTACGTTATCCCGAGGCGAGGCGGAAAGCAAATTTCTGGAAAAGCGAGAGCAAGTATGGCGAAAAAAAGTTATGATTACTTGTTTAAGTTACTCTTAATAGGAGATTCTGGCGTGGGGAAAACGTGTATATTATTCAGGTTTTCGGATGATGCGTTCAACACGACCTTCATTTCAACCATAGGTAGGTAAAAGTGGCTTGCATGGTGCACATATTAGAGCGGCTTTCTTAAAAGGACAAGAATTTGCGCGAAGAAACATTAATATTATGGCTTTTTCGGAATTTTATAACAGGCGTATAAACTTTTAGTTTCCGGTCTCATTGCTTCTCGTAAGAATTTTTCTAAATGAAAGACAGGAGCAAAATTTTCTCGCTGAAAGCGTTTGTTGTGCTTGCTGACATAAACTAGAGCATCGAAACTCAACAAAATCTCGTTGCAAATTTTCATTGCGCAATTACAATATGTTGGCTGCGGGATTTGTAAAGTTTACTCAAAAACTGTAGAAAAATTTTTGCTGCCTTTTTTGTTATGTAGGCCCCTAAGTCTTTTTTGTGACCTCAACTTGGCCGTGAGTTATATTCAACATTTGTTGAGTCCATAGTTTGTGTTAAGTGTTTGCATGTGATCAGACAGTCTAAACTGAAACAGCTTACGTACTAAGACAGGAATGCTTATTTTACTTAATATAATCCCTGAGCCCTTGCAATTTACAAACATGACATTTGCTTACTCGAATAACCAAAAGCTGTGTAAAATGAAAGTAGCTGATCTAATCTGTCGGCTGGAATTTTTACATTGTTAATTATACGTGGAGGTTTAAATTAATCAGTATGGAGTTTGTGATCTGGCCTAAATGAAATTCACTTGAACGAACACTTTGATGTTTATAACAGGTACTGTTCACGAGCGTTTATTCCTTTCCTTGAGTATGTATGCAGGTGTTAAAACTTTTTTAATCGTGCTCAAGATGTAAATTCTTGCGGCTAAATTTTAGCTTTTTTAAATGACGAAAGCCACAATTTATTGTGAGATAAATTTGCCAAATTTGATTGCTATTCACGCATCAAAATCGCTTCTTGACAAAATGTTCCGTAGGCGTTGTAGAATTTGCATGTTTATATACCGCAACAGCAGGCTATCACTTAAGAAATATTGTTTTAAATATGTGAATAATATGAAATATTTGGAACAAATGTTTTTTCAGTGTAGACATGATTTTAAGTAATCTATTGTTCCTCAGACATTGGAAATTATCACCCCCTTTTAAGAGAGCAATGTTGAAAACACTTTAATCTTGGTTACCATGTGAATATTGATTCATTCACTGATTTAGTACCAACAGTATAAAAATTTGCTGGAAAATCTTTCTCATACTTAAACCCAGTTGTATTTTTATTACACTCTTTCTATAAGAACGTCTTATTTATGGGACAAGGCTAAATGTTCTTTATATAATCATACTTATTTGGTGCACATACTTATATTTATATGTTTATCTAAGAATATACAAGCTTTGATACTTGATGTAAAAGTAGATAGAGTAAAAGATGAAATAACGAGTCCTGCAAAATGTACTTGTAAAAAATTTTTATGTATTTTACTCTCTTCACTCTATTTTACTATCAACTATTGCCGATTCCATGATTTGTTCTGTAATGTAACAAAACAATGTTCTCAGCCATTCCTCAGCCTCGGGTGTGTTCTTAGCATGCTCGTAAATTTGGCCGATTTTCAGCCTGACATTCTTATAGAAAAGGTTCTTATAAAAAAAAGAGTGTATTCACTTTGATGTGTTACCTTGGTTTTAGTGACTGTCTTTTTATTTAACAATAAAAAAGTCTAAGCCATGTATTACATTGTGATAAAACACTCTGGAGGAAAGTGTTTTCTACATTTCTTGAGTGTTCTCAAATGTCCGTTGTGTTTTATCATAGTGTAAGACAAAGCTTAGGCTTCTTCATTTGCTTTATGATGTAGATTCTACATGTCACGAGTAGAAACAACAAAGTACATAGATCAAACTTTTTGACTGTTTTCACTTCTCCTTCTTTATTTGTTAAGTTAACCTCATCTTCAAAAGTTTCTGCTGCTTTGCAGAGAACTAAATCACAAATTTCTTCATCAAAAATGTTTTTTGCCATCTCTAACAAAGATGTTGATCAGAGGTAATGTGGGAAAAAACAATAAAACAAGCTTTTTCTATGTGTTATACTCTTATAAAACAAGGGTTTTTGACCAATCAGAGCACGCTTAGGGTCCTATTTATATTATAATTAAGAAATAAAACATGTTTTCCGTGCCTTCATAGCCTGGTGAAAACTGAGGCAAACATTTGGGAGAATTCTCACAGACTTTGCTGAGGTTTTCACCAGGCAATGAAGGCATGAAAAACATGTTTCATTTCTTTTATTAGTAAGAAAGAAAAAGACAATGTATACGAAGCTCACAAAAGTGCAAACTCTCACAACTTGACGACAGTGAAATGTTATTTTTATGCTTCATAGCACTATGAAAGCACACTTTTTGACCAATCAGAATGCATACAGTATCTGAACTATTATATAATTTGTTTTAAAGTACTATGAAGCTGTTTCAAGGTTTTTTTTCAAATTTGAGCAAATACAAGATTTTTATAATTGACTGTTTGTTTTCCTTGTAACACTGCTTAAAAAATAATCAGTTTTTGTGACCGCAGCATGGTAACCAAGCAATTGCTTCTGTGTCATTATTTGTAAGTGCATAAGAAGACCAAGTTTGGTATGCCAGAGATGACAATGTTCAAAGTCGGTGTTAACTAAGCCATTAGGTTTTGGACTTTTCCATGTCAGCAACAGAAGGGGTTGCATTATTATCACAGGTGTTGTTTGGGTGTTGTTTACTAGGCTTGTTTCCAACATTTACATTAACCACACTTTACTGAGATTTCACTTACACTGTATATGCAATTTTTGGTTGCCTGAATCAGGGCAATCAACTTTTATTTTTTTCCGCTTGTCCAATGGACAAGCGAGACTCAAATTTTACTTGTCCAAAGGAGAATTTCACTTGTCCAGCCATACGTTGCTTTAGAAACATAGATGTAGTTCATTTCTTAGCTCTGGGCCTATTAAGCTTACAAACTAGATACTAGATCAGTTCTAGATATTGCCAACAAACATCTCACATTGAAGACAGGCATACAGTTTTGGTAACGGTATATGGATTAAGAAATTGACCAACCAAAACTTCTAAAGACACACAGTAATTACAGTTTTTGAGGACACTATTTTATGACCTCATTGCATGATTACATTGTTGATTTATACACTTTACTCGTCTACGTGGACAAGTGCTTCAGCAAAGTTATTTGTCCACAAGCTGAAATAACTCATCTTGGATGACCAGACGACCAAAAGTTGTTTGCCCTGTGAATGGATAATTTTATATTTGGCTTTTATGTTTATTTTTTCTTATTCCTTTATTACATCTGTTCAGTTACTTTCCAGAATAGAAATTTAATTAATTGTAATAAGGGAAATTGTATAAAGACTATGAGTGACGTTATGTTATGATCTTCCCAAAGATCGTCACATAACATAATTGCTTATAACAGTACAAAATTTTGTCACAATTGTTGTATAATTAACAATTAGTCCTGAATGGGCTACAAGTCAATAGCCCGTGAGGTGGAAGGCTGAATGGACTATTGACTCTGAGACCAAGAGGGCAAGACGAATAATTGTTTTAGTAAACTCCAAGTACTAGTTGGTCAAGTTGAAAATAATTTTCCTTCATTTTTCTGTAAAAATACAAATCAGCAGCCATTGTTTTGATTTTTAAAATCAGCATTTTTCACTACTGGTGGACTATTACTAATTGTCCTCTAGTAGCTCAGCCAATGAGATTGCAAGATTGATAATAGACCTCTAATTGGATTTTATTAATGAGTGATAGCACTTCGAAAATGAAGCTGAAATCTGGCAGTCGCCGGATCAGTTTGAAAGCCTGTCTCATCTTTAACTTTGTTGTAGCCAATAGCAACTCAAAAAGTGAGAGAAAGTTTTGCTCCAGTTTAGCTGCTTTGTTTCACAAGTAAACCTAGAAAGGCTAGTCCTTTGCAGTCTTGAGAGAGTGTCATGCCACTAACATTTGTGGTTTGGGCATGTGACACATGAACAAGGTTATGGTATTGGAGGTGCTAGGGAGATGTGGTGGAAGCAGTTCTTATAAATGTTGGATGGACTTGATAAAGGCAGACCTGAAAGCCTCTGTGTTACATCATACATAGATTGTAAACAGTGGAGAGCCATGCTGAGAACTGCTAATCACACATATGTCAGATGTAAAGTGATTTAAGAGGGGTGATGAAACAAACAAGTTAATTGTTTTTGCAAAAGTTTTTTTCTCGATTCAAATTTTTAATAATATCATTATAGTTTGCAGGCAATGAGATTTTATAGCTTTAATATATGGGTGACATTTTTGGTGTTCATCATATCTATTTTGGGTTTACTTATTAATGTCAGTGTAAATTAAGTGTGATGAGAATCTGGTTATTCAGTCAAAAGATAGTAAGTTCTTTCTCTTTTTGTTTTCATGATAAGGTTCAAAGGTTCATTTTATTTACAATGTATTGGACATAATTGAATAACTTAATTATATATTTTTATATGATATGGAGGTAGTAAGAGTTACAACCTGGAGGGGGTAAGACAAAACACTCTTACACCCAGGTATACTTATAAAACAAATGAAACAGTAGCGAGGGAATATGATGTGTAATGATATGTACACGTAAGATAAAGTACTACGGCAAGCAATAGTTACGTTGTTTTTCTTGGTAAAATCTAAAGTTAAAATTCCAGTTGCAAATATATTTAGCCCTTTATAATAATTGCTACTTCAGTTTAATTAAAGCTAATCTGTTTTTTTCATTATCTGATTTCATAAAGTTTAAACATCATTATTCGAATTTAGTATTCCTAAAATCTCTACCATGAATGAGATTTCAGTTGGAAGCAGAGTTGCAGCAAGCATTCTTAAAAAATTACTTTTAGTCTGTGGTGGAATTTGGACCTACAGTGTAAACCTTCTGATTTCCTAGCAGATGCTCCTCTCACCGTGTGACAGGATGTCACACCGGCAGCTGTGTCCGTGTGATTTGAAGGTGGCAGCACACTGGGTATATGTCAACATTTTGGCATGATAGTTAGATTATAGTTATGATTAATTTGGATGTGGGATGGCTTGTAGCAGTGTGGTAGAAAGTTGGTATAATTGTAAAAAACTGCCATCAGAAAACAATTTGAGTCCCTGATGGGAGATTGACTTCATGGCACTCAGCATTTTCTCTCCTCTGTGGAATCACTGCAGCCGACTGTGCCAAACTGCCAAGACTCCAGAACTTGACCACCTGCCTTATCAGCAGACTAAACAAACAGAGCACATCTCTTCTGTTCTCTATGATCTTCACTGGCTGCCGATTACTGATCGCATCAAGTTCAAAATTCTCCTCACTACTTATAAAATAATTAATGGCTTTGTACCACCCTATCTTAAGAATTAGTAAATTATTATTAGATCTGTTATATTCTCCTATTATTACCATGCTATGGGAATAGATATATGGAACTGGAGTTTTTACTTAAACATGAGGTTCCGCTATAAAAGGGGTGAGCCCAGGGGCTTCACATGTTCAGTTGCCACTTAGTCGTCGCCGAGTGAACGTCTCCTACTGTACATGCCAAGTGCCAGAAGCAGAGTGAATCCCTGAATCTGTATGCTTACAACTTTGAAACTAAAATTTATACTTTTATTTATTATAAATTACTTCTTAATAGACTTAATAACTTACAATAATTTTTTTTTGCTATTTCTCCGAGGGAATTCCGTTTCGACTGCAGCAGATTTGAAAATTTTAAAGCCCAGTTCACACGTGTGAGATTTACGGCAATTTTAGGTGTGATTTTTTTGGCTATTTAGATGCCGAGAAAAATTCGCACATGCTAACATCCCACAATTTCCTTGGGATTATGCAAATTCAATTGTTCCTACCTGTGAGTTTTTCTTGCCATCAAACTCGCCAAGAAAATATCGCTCGTGTGAACGGGCCGTCAGGTGTGAAGGTGGGAGGAGTTACCCCTTTTATACTGGAACCTCTTGTTTAAAAGCAGTTTTCATGAAATAAACTTGCACTGGACATATGTCCACCTAACACCTTGCTTCCTACAGAGGCTCTGACTGAGCAAAAAAGGTGGCATTTCATGCAAATTTTTATGATGTGGGATGCAAAATAAATTACTATCCTAAATCCTTGGAACTGAAAAAATACACTAGAAAGTTTCCTGGACTGTAAATGTAAAAAAAGTGTGCTCTAATTAAACTAGAAATTTGAAATGGGGACCAACCGGAAGAAGAATTAAAATAATAATCAATGATTTCAGTCCCCAGGACAGAATTTTTTGACATCCTATGGGAACCCCTGCCATATGGATGTATGGTTATCAAATCCATGCCAATATTGGGCAGCCGTGTGAAGAATTATAGCAGGATTGTCCCTAACGACCAGCAAAATTAACAGGCTACTTTGGTAGTTTTTGCCAGCTACTTGCTTCAATTTTTTGTTATCTTAGCCTGCATAATTTACCCCCAGACTTCCCTAGGTGCTGGCTACTTTTCCAATTTTTCCACCTATTTCAAATTTTGTCGACAACCCTGATTATTGTAGAGATAGACTTGTGTCAAACATTCCTCCATAAAGGATTTGTAATCATAGTTTGAACTGAATATTGGTCTGTATGACACTCACATTTGTTACTTATCAGATGCTCTGCCCACTGAGATGGGAGGCCAATTGAGTTACTGGTTAAGTTCTTGTAAACTTCCATATAGAAGCATTTGAGGAATAAAATAATTGCTGCTGAACAATAGTGAGAAAGCAAAACCTATTGTTGCCCTTCTGTGTACAGCTGTTTCTTTTGAGAAATTTGTCCTTTATTTTATGGAGACTCACCTGATCTGCGACCTTATTTCTTTTGAAATATTTAGCCGTATATGTTTTTGTAGTACACTTGCTCAATCATAAGTGGATGTCATGTTATATTTTTTTTTTATATTTGTCCATTGTTTCTGTTTTATGTCAATTTCTTTGTATTTTTGTCGAGATGGATATTCTCGTTGGGATGGTGTTTGTCCACAGGCTTGCTTGGTCAGGACTGGTTACAAGTTGTGCATGCACCAAATTCTGGGTCGAGTATAATCATGTGCATTGTTTAGTTATATCTGGCTGAAAAAAAGTTATGAGTTTGAAATGATATGCCCCCCTCATGCTAATAGTACAAGCTGCACTCGATCTCTTTATTTTCATCTACAAATTAATGTTGGACATTTTCAGAAAAGAACTGCATGTTGGTTTCTTTGTACCTCCAGGTATTGACTTTAAGATAAAAACTATTGAATTGCAAGGCAAGAAAATCAAGCTTCAAATTTGGTAAGTATTTGTCTCACGAAAGACTATCTTTTCTTCATGTATAGTTCAAGATATTTATTTTTAATTCCCAATTCTCTTTCTAAGTAAAGATGTCAGCGTGGTTGATGCAGTGGTAGGATCTCTGCATTCCAACCATAAAAGCCTGAATTCAAATCCTTCCCCTTGGAAATGTTTAAGATTTGCATGACCTTCTTTTTCACCAAAGTTGACTCAGCTCTCCATCCTTATGTGGTCTGAGAAATGATTATCAGTTTCTACCGGAGGTTAACCTGTGTCAGATTAGTGCCCCATCCAGGGGGAGTCAATGACCCTCATCCACTTAATACAGAAACCAGAGATAAGCACCGGTTCAACTGGGCCAATAGGCTCACAAAAGGGTTTAGCTAGCTTAGCTTTCTAACTAAAACTTAGTCTTTGATATAGTTGATGATTCTTTAATATTAATGGTTTACAGCTGAAACTGGTGTGTTTTAACAGGTTTTTTACCCTTTGTGAAAAACCTATTAAACCACAAAGTTTTGGGATTTGTGTTTGGGTTTGAGAAGTCTTGGAAATTTAATTTTGGTCAAAGAGATTTTGTCACTAAATTTTATGATGGGAATTATATATTAATCAACAAGAATATTCAAAGTGAATTGGTTAGAACTGACCATGTGATATCTGCCTGTAGGGTTAATATCATCGATTTATCACCAATCTCTTGATTCGTAGAAAGTTGGTCTTAAGAGAAGATTGTGGAAAGTTGTAATTTTCCTTAATAAAGTGGTGTAAAGTTAACATGTATGGACTAAGTTTTATGTCACAGATTGAATTAACTGAAGAGTGACTGTGTAATATTTGTATTTTGCGATAAATATTACCTAGGGATACGGCAGGACAAGAACGCTTTCATACCATAACAACATCATACTACAGAGGAGCAATGGTAAGTTATGTTATTATTAAGCTTCAGAAGGCCAACGCATCAATAGCATAATTCTTTATGTCATTTCAAACAAAAGATGAGCTGGAAGTAAGATTCCTTGCTGTAAACTTAGCAGTGTTTATATTTGTTTTTGTAAAATTTTGTTGTTTTACAGATAATATTCAAACACATGAATTCTCTTACCAAATATACATTCAAGTGAATCAATGCATTAAAAACAATATTAAACTGACTATAATTATATTATTTCAGTTGCTCAAAAACCGTTACAATAAAAAAGCATGATTAAGGAGTACACAACCCTGTGAAACACCATTAAGGTTTACTCTCGTCACTATTTGACGCCATCCCCCTTCATGTAAGCCTCTTGTATAATCTTTAGTTCCCATGGAGAATAGTTACCCTTCTCCAATAAGAAGTTTAGAAACACCATAATTCACAAAAGTAAACCTCGCTTCCTCGGTCTGTATGGAAAAATATCAGACCTTGGTCTTTTTTGTACAAACCTCACCGTGCTAGGTCCATATTGTTAAGACCTTGGTCTAATATTTTTCCATACAGACCTCACACTCGGTTAATAATCTCTTATTATTTCCCTACAGGGTATCATGTTAGTGTATGACATAACTCAAGAAAAGACATTTGATAACATTTCCAAGTGGCTCAGGAATATTGAAGAGGTGAATATTTTCAAGATTTGTAATTCAGATTTTTTTTAAGTCAGGTACACATAAGACTCTTGTAGTTATATAAATAAATATCCTTTTGAAAAATTTGAAAAGATATTGTTAGATAACTATCCCAGGCCTGTATGCAGAACTGTCTGG
>JAOBYJ020137509.1:0-10005 GCA_025403565.2 Palythoa heliodiscus | reverse complement strand
TTGGCGAAAAGCAATGAACGAACGAAAATTTACTGTATGGAAATTTGGTGAGTAAATCTCGATATGTATATAATAAATATAGATATTGAGATGTAAAAAAATATTTTGCTTTCATTCTATAATTACATACATAAGAGGTAATTCCTCCCAGTTTAAAGCCTAAAATTTTGAAACCAGCCATTTAAAAATTTTAAGATAAATTTAAGTTTCCTATGTTGGGTCGATGAATACCTACAATGAATTTTTACAGTTTAATATAAAAATATTTTTTCATTTTAACTTTCCTCATTAGAAAAGTATTAAATTCTCAATTCGTCCCGCCGAAACATCTGCCACGGGTTATACAGCAGTGCCAGTGCCATTGGTAAGAAAGGCTAGATTGGTTCCAGCCTAGCTCGATTCCCTATGCAATTTTCCTTTTCCTAAGTTGGCGTGGTTGGCGCGGTGGTAAGATCTCTTTCTTCCAGCCACAAGGCACCGGGTTCAAATCCCGCAGACTAAGCCGAGTGATGAACAATTGTGTGATCTTCTTTCCGCCAAAGTTGTCTCAGCTTTCCATCCTTTCCAGGGCGATAAAATGAGTATCAGCTTCTGCGAGGGGTTAACCTGCGACAGATTAGTGTCCCGTCCAGGGGGAGTAAATGACTCTCATCCGCTTAACACAACAGAAACCGGAGATAAGCACCGGCTTCTAACTTTTTCATTTTGAATTTCCACCCACTTAATAAACCTATTATTTCTAGAAAAACAGTCTTTGTTTATCTATTTTTGCAAGCCGAATTTTTACCACGCATTGAAGTTTCCCTCAAAATTATTCAACATCTCACACAGTGTGAGATGACAATGTTATGACGGTTGAGTTACAACTGAACGCGTGAAGTCACGAGCTCGCCCCATTTTTAGCGAGACCTTGTGTTTAAACGTATTTTTAGTACTAAGACAAAGTCTTGGAATGATTTTCTTATAATCTTATTGAATACAAACTTATAATTAATGGACTGAAAATTTATTTACATGTTTTGCTTTGGTCAATTTATTACAACTAAGTTTCACATCATTTCCTATTAAACAGCAGCCCGCTACTGTGAGCGCTAATTTGCCTCTTATCGTTTTGTCTCCTTCAGAGGCACGCTTTTTTTATAAAAACCAGTAAGTTTTGCTAAGGCTCATTGTCCGTTTTTATACTAGAGACGGCTAAGACGTCTAGATGACCTTAACGTATAATTGTTAAGGACGTCTAGTATAAAGACTAGATGGCCTTATTGACGGCCTTTGGTGGGATATCACGAGTGGGGTCTGGCTTGCAGGCCGCCATATTGACTCGTTACTAGTCCACACTCGGATTTGTGCCTCGAACTTCGGTCACGTTAGCAAGGCCGACTTTTTCTGGGCGTCTCGTCTTTGTACTTGACGGCTAAGCCGTTTGGCAAAATAAGGTCGACGATAAGAGCATCGTTTTGATGTCCTTAATTTTAGACGTCTCAGTAACCCGTCTGCATTTTTTCTCGACTTTACATTAAAAGTTTAGGACGTCTTAGAAGCTTAAGGTCATCTAGACGTCTTAGCCGTCTCTAGTATGAAAGCGGCCACGTTCTTAATTTTTTGGCGACTTCAGCCTCAATATGTTCTTAAAATTGTTTTATTTCTGCATGTGAGCGGTTTTTATTGAATAACAAAATTTGGCAAATGAACTACCTACATCATTTGAGAAGTCTTTATAGCGAATCTTTTTATGTTTTATGCTGTATCGCTAAGTTAAATTACGAGTTTGAGTTAGTTTTCTACCATAAAAACTTTCCTAGTCAGTTATCGAGCCTCAGCCTGAGTTTGTTCTTAAATTGAGCCTCGTTGTTCTTATAAAGTTGTTTTTAGTTGCTGTAGACGTGGCGGTTTATTTTATAGCTTACGAATAGCGCGATGATGACTTGTCAATCTTTTCGATCTGAAGACGTTGTTTCACTTCATTTTTATAAAAACAGTTGTTTCGCAGGAGTTGCGTTTCCAAAACTAACGTCTCTCTACATTACTGCAGCGATGTGGGCTCTGTCCAGTTCACATGGACGTTTGTATTATCAGGCAAGGAACACCTGCCATTCAGTGAATATCGTTAGTTTTTGTTTTTCATCTTCAAAAACTGTCTTCACTGTCAGTAGACAATGGCGGTGAATTGAATTGAATATTATTAATTTTTACTTTAAAGCGTGGTTATAAAATCTAATAGGGCTAGCCAGACTTAACTGTAATATAAATCTAAACACTTGATCCGCAAAGGGACAATTCCATCGCTGAAAATGTGTTCATTACAATGCCCAAGTAATAGTTAAAATAAGTGCAATAATAAAGAAATATCTTAGTGAAGTATACAATAGCTAGCTACCTAAACCCTTTTCTGAGCCAAGTGGCCCATTGGAGCCGGCGCTTATCTCCGGTTTCCGTAGTGTTATGCGGATGAGAGTCAGACTCCCCCTGGACGGGACACTAATCCATCGCAGGTTAGCCCCCAGCAGAAGCTGGTGCTCATTTTACCGACCCCGTAAGGATGGAAAGGTGAGTCAGCTTTGGCGGAAAAGGTCACAAATGTTCAACACTCGGCAGCGCCGGGAAATATACAATAAGTTAGTTAAAACTTTCATTAGAGGTCGATGTTGGAAATCAGGGCCAGCATATTCATTGTTCTTAATTTAATTGTGGTTCACTTTCATTTGTGAATTATCTTGGATCCAGTTTGAGATCCTTTGTGTACACAGGAAGTTTTAAAAATGTAAATACCGTGTGCAATTCGGCACGTACATGAACTAAGCTATTGTACTTTATGACAACATGTACGATAAATACACAAGTTGTCATTCTAGCATACTTATTTTTGACACTACAAGAATTTTGTTTCTGTAAGGTATTATTAAAGAAGTTCAATTGTATTATGGCAAGCATAAGTATAAAGTATTCCATTACCTATTTTTCGTCCACGGACACATCGAAAATACATTAAAACAATATTTTCAAACATACCATTACATGATAATAAAATATTAACAATATCATTTTGAAACACAGTAGAGTGAACGTGTAGAGGAAATACAGAGTTTGAGGTTGGAAAGATTTGCGCATAGAACGTTTTGAAATAAACAGTGCATGTTTACTTTTTCGCCACACTCATCTGAGAGAATTATTATTTGCCATAAGCGCAACTCAACCCACGCCCTTACCTCTTCTAAGAATGGTATGCTAGGCTTACGTGATCAGGGACAATTCAGCAGGTTATTGAGGATCCCCAAGGCTCAATACTTTCTTGGCTTTTAGACATTTCGCAGAAATTAATTGTACAAATTTTGAAACTTAGGAAAACTGGCACAGTGCACTTTTAGAAGAAATAAACACAGTCCCTTCTTAAGTTTCATTCACTCTCGTCATGAAAAATTGTTTTTGCTCGGGCTCTAAAGTAGTTAGCATGCCTGACTAGAAAACGGTTAGAGTAAATTCCAAGATTCTAGACGCAAATTCTTTCCGATGCCTTTCTTAAAAAGATAAAAACGCACTAGTCACAGCATTTTTAACATAAATAATTGTTTGACAGTGCTGGAAATGGCGCAAAATTTTCCGGAAAAGCATACTCGAAGATCCCCGAACGGCCACCAGTGTTCTCGATGATGGGAAAAGTTTTCCCGACCGTTAAAAAGTTTTCTTTAAAGTAACCCGATCTCAGTTTATCCGCACTGTTGGACATTGTACGATAAGCAAATGCTTGCTATCCAAAAATGAAGCTTAGATTTAAAGTCGATATCTTGTCTTCCGGGACACTACCAAACTTCTACCAAAGTTCTAAAACAATTTTGTATAATAGCGTATTTTAAGACTGGTATGCAACAGCAACCCAGTAATCCGACCATCGTTTAAGTACTACTTGTCTCCATAATTTGACAAGCGACGGATGCTGTGAAGAAAGCGTCCTGGACAAATGTCCATTATTACAGAGGACCATCCCCCAGGCCTGTGTGCATTTGTAGAGCATATTGGGTGGAATTGGAAAGCAAGTCGTGGGAGAATCGGTATATTGTAATGTTTGGCGACTACACAAAGAAATGACGGAGAAAGTCTCCTTGATGCGAGTGGTTGAACGGGTAGTGGTGGAGACCGATTTTGCCTTAACTTGGACAGATGACTCGTTTACACGAGCATCCCATGACATGTTCCAGGCGCGCCAATTAGATCACGGCAAGTTCCATGTTTCTTTTTTTACAAAGCTTATTTAGAAACATACTGAAGAAACGCAAAAGATGAAAGAGACAACTATCGCGACATGAATGGCATTCTCCGTTAGCCTATTTAAAGAACAGTTTTCATGTGAAACTTCGCCTGCAGTAGCTATACATTCAACCAATGTGAACGGATATTTCATACTGGCTCCCTTAGTCCTTTGCCTAATTGTTAAGCGTAATACTATGAATCGGGGTTGAACAGTTACATCAAGCGCTACCCACAGCAAAGTCAAAACCCTTCAGAACGCGCTTTATCCCTGTATTACGAGACAGATGGTTGCCAGAGGACTACTGAGATTGATGGCGATATCTCTGAAAGCAGTTGAGGTCTTTGTGTGTAGAAATCACCTTTGTTTGATGCGGGTGATTTTCGATTTCCGGTTCATCAAATTCCAAGCTCCCCTGAAATTCCGACTTTTTTTTCGATTTCATGTTTATAAAAACCTGTTGTGTGCGTTCTACTTATTTATTTACTTTAGTCAAGGAAACACAACTTTATTCAAACATTGCTTGGAATCGATAAATTATACATATTATTTAGATAAACTTCTTAAAAAAATATGCATATATAGAATTGCCCTGGTTTGATAGCTGAAGAATTGAATACGAGAAGTTAATATACGCCTCCACATATTGACAATAAAGTAAATCGAGTTGTCTGTCACACGTGTTCTCAGGGCAAGGAAAAACAATCTGGCAACAATCGCATAACTAAAATTTTACCGACATATCAAGTATTAACCCAACATAAACTACTGCTGTAAATACTGTAAATACTGCTGTATTGATCAGTCAATCTTAGTCCATGCAAATCTCGTATACTTGCGGTGAACACTCAGGACGCAAATCGATACTTTAGAAAGTGAAATGAAACCATTACTTTTATCTATGGTAAAAGAAAAGAAAAAAAAAACAGAAATAGAATCCGATCTAAAAAACGTTTTAAGCCTAAAAAATAATAACCGAAAGACAAATTGTTATTTTTAAGGAATGATTATCAGTTATTACTGGCTATAAAACACAATAAGACATGATTATCATTATATTTACAGGCTATTACACCCTATATGGAAGTAATGCATTCCCAAGGTCCTCGTACACCAATGAAATACAGCAGCAATGGCAGCGTCCATTGGAACAGGGAAGAGCTACCAAATCATAATTGAATACGTTAATTTTAGAAAAGCATTTCCAACAAACACGTCAAATCTCACTGGCTGGACAAAAAGTTCTTGTTTTATTACAAGGGATAAAACAGCTTTGTCTACTATCGTGTTGAGTGCAGGTAGAGGAAGGGGAAGGCGACAGCATCCAGTGATGCGTTACTGGCTTTGTCTACTGCTTTGCTGGGGTCAAGGTGAGTTGGAGAACTATAACGCTTCTTGTAACAGATTCCCGTTTAACCGGACTCTGGCGGATTGGACAAGTTTTTACGATGCTCTATTCCACTCATCTCTGAGCTTTTGGTTAAAATTACTGCAGAGTACTTTATGGCCAACTCTGTCTCAGCTCTTTACACTGGGATTCCAACATGGTTGGATTTGACAGATTCTCTGTGGAGATACCGCCGAGGTGTTGCAATTTTTGGTTTCGGATCGACTTGCAACTAATTATTTCTTTTGATTGAAAAAACTCGGCGCAAGAAGCCGTTGAGAAGATTTTTTTGCAGACTGTTTTCGTGGCGTTTGCTCCGCGGGTGCTGTGGGTATTTCACGTGTTTTTACTTCAGAGGAATGCCATTCCAACTGTTCCTTCTGAGTTAAATCGCCTACTTCCTTGGTTAATATATGGTGTTTATCATGGTCTCGCTTCTTGCATACTTCATCGCCACTATGGTTTTCTGTGTCGAGGGGCCTAGTGGGTGGAGTCTTTCCCGGTGAGTGAGACGTGATGTTTCGGGTAACCTACAAAATAAATAATAACTTTAAGCCCGATTTTCAGCCAAAAGTTAAAAGAGCAATGTTTTCACAAAGACAATATTTATGATGCTAACACAACAGTAATCTGATTTCCAAGTTAACAAACATGTCTACCCCCCAAAAATGCCGACACTGTAAACCGTCTAGGTAAGGCTTGAACATTATTGTTGTTGTTATTGTTATTAACCCAGGGATTAACCCTGTGCTAATCCGTTTATTGAATGGGCTCGTACAGATCTTTACAAGAAAAATTCCAAATTTTTTCCCAGACCTTTCTCTAATTTTCCAGACGCAAAATTAGGACAGTATTTTAGAAAAAAAATCGAGGTTTCACATCGCTGGAAAATTATTTTGGTAAGAATCAGTAGGCGTTTCGTCGCTGTCAATGCCAGAAAATCCAGACTTTTCCAGATATTTGCTTTATTTTCAGACTTTTTCTAGACTTTCCTAATGTTTTTTTTAGATTTACAGATATTTTACAGTTTTTGAACCGCTGCACAAGCGCTGTATTAAGTAACTGGGCACGGGAGCTTCACACTTAATCGATGTCTTAGTTTTACCAACCTGCATTGGTATAAAGAGATCTTGTGATGACGAGGTTTTTTCTCTCATTTTGCTACCTTCACCTAGTCTATTGGGAGAATTTTGTAACTCAGCACCTTTCACAGTTGCCGCGGGTTGCGAATGGCTGATGGGCTGATGAAGAGAGCCTGCTCTAGCAGCACCAGATGGGTAGTTTGTACCACCACGCGGTCCTTGCATCCTAGGGTAGGGAATGGTATTTTGCGGTGATCGTGGGACCATACGTGGAGGCCTTGGTGGTTGTGGAAATTGTTGACCAACGGGAAAGATTGGTATCGGAAGCACACCGCCGGGTCCAGCAAATCGAGGCATCAGTCGCGGCTTATCACAGTATGGAACGAACAGATACAATTCATTATTCTCATTTTTCTTATGAGGATCAATTGTTTTATATAGATTGCTCTGGTACAAAATAGCGGCAAAGTCCTAGTAAGATTAAGTAATTTAAAGGCATAAGATGCAGTTTTTCAATACGCTATTTGGCTAAAACTTAAAAGTTTAGTGAATCTTAAACTAAAAACACATTTATTTGGTTTTATTTTGCTCAGGTTAACAATATTCCAAGTAAGGAAGAAAACATTTGGAAGCTTTTGGCTTTTGTATTTGAGTTTGAAGAGACGCGCCTTCAAAAAACGTCAACTTGAATAGCCATTCATTGCAAAAATCACTAAGAAGAAGAAAAACAAAGCATAGTGCAATAATGAAGAGAACTGCGATCTTCTGTTTAATCGAAGAAAAACCGATGGCTAGCCACAGCTCAGTCACCAAGAGAAATAACTTGGGTAGATGGACGTGCCTTAGGACACAAGATAAGGATGTTCTCGCACCTTAGAAACAAGAGTTAGAAATGTTCACCCCAAGAACAGTCCGTTGCCAAGACAGTATTTTAGGAATTGCTATTGTTATTGTTATCGCTATTGTTGCCAAGACGCACTTTTATTCTCTTGGAGAAAACAACAAAACATGAAGCAATACTTTCATCTCTTACATGTACATTAATCTAATTATTCGTTTAAATTACTTCCGCTTCGAACAGTTTTTTCTTAACTAACTGCGGAATGTAATTGTCATTGAAAACTGCAATGATTATTGGTAAGGATAAAGATCGTTGCTGATGTTGTTGAATAATTTGTACTCACCATCTGTGACAACGCCACAGCTGCTGCACTCTCAGATGCCTCTCCACGATCACGGCACACGGAACCTGGAAACCTGAGGCCATTTGCCAGCTCAACTATGGCAGAAAGGCCCTGCAAATAGGCAAGAATTATACAAAATTTGGTGATAACAGTGATAAATTTAATCGCAAAATAACTATGATAAAAGCAGGGATGAAATCAAGGATGATGATAGTAATAATGCTAATAATAATGATGATGATAATTAACAATATAAAATATACGTGCGAGAATTTTTTTTGTACAAATACTATATCGGTGATAAGTTTTACATTAGTAAGGACCCTTGTAAAGTAAATTTTCCAATAATTTTGCGGATACATTTCGTAGGTAACGTTTGTAGCGCAATAAGATCTATTCTGTGGGAGTCAGGTTTGCCTAGTGGTCATCATTCGCGCGTCCCACCTCTACGACCCGGATCGCCAAATTAACTAAAGAAATAATAATAATAATAACAATAACAATAACAATAACCATAACAATAACAATAACAATAACAATAACAATAACAATAACAATAGTAATAGTAATAAGGTAATTGTAAAGTCCAATATAGCCCGAGTATCAGGCCTCCGAGGGGATCTGGTGAGAGGGAAGAAAGGAAAGGAGAGCCTGACACAAAAGTTGGAACGAAGCTATTCCACCCCTTAGACTTTGTGAAGCGTGACAATAAATGTCAACCAATTAAAATCGCTTCCAGTTCGATGTGCCTGGGATTGTAGATGTCCTATATTTGGCGCGAACTTTACTGTTATCCGTGAAAATGTAGTACAAAAATGTCTTCCAATTTCTTGTTTGCGAACTTTGTAGAGTTAATCCTGATGTTTTACGATCTTTGTAAAGTTAATCTTAGAGTGCCAGTGAAATATGGATCCAAAGCACCAACGGTTCCTATGTTGTTTTCATCTACGAACAACAAAGAGTTTACTTCGTCACTTGGTGGAGAAGCGATGGTCCTGGCAAAGTTGTTGTTGGACATTGGTATTTCGTAGACCGGCTCTTGTGATGTATACAGTGGTTGCGTGTGTAGGCCATGTGCCAGAAAGATTTGCAGCTTCTACAAGACAAGACGTACATCGAGGAATATGTTGGATTTTTCGGACTAAACAGTGAAAAAACAAGAAAGAGTTTAATCGAAATGGAAAAATCTTGGTTGAAAGCATTTTATTCTAAATCGAGAGTGGAATTTTCTTCGAATTAACGGCAAATTGATGGAATAAAACTCGTGAAGACAACGAGTGTGAATGAACTACAGTTTTTAAATGTTTAAATATTTGAAGATGCACTTTTGGTCTCACGATCTGGGGAATTTGAATTCATATTCCAGATATTTCTTGTATATTTATTTATAAATCTGTATTTATAATATGAATACATGGTGTATTTATAACATGAATACATGGTGTTTTGGATGGCTGCTGAGAACATACAATTTGGCGGAGACAAACAAGCGGACAACAAGCGGTTGCTGCTCGAGAAACTGTCAGTGCGACAATGCGAAACAGAACTTTCAAAAAAACTTTAGTTTCTGTGCTTTGATTTGTAATTTTATTCAACTTGCTACAGGTCTTCTGATTTTTACCGGGAAATCGAAAGGATAACATTGAAATTGACGATTTATAAACGGAATTCAAAGGGAGCAATTGCGTTTTACAAACAGCGAAGTCGCCAGACTGTGAATGTGTTTGAAACTCCATGTGGTCTGGTTGGGTTGTGTCGAAAATTATTTAACGCCGTTCAGTCCGTGTATTGTTGTCAAAACTTTCATTCAGATGTGCTAATGACTTTGTTCAAGAATTGTGCTTCAGTTTATAACAATACTTTGCTGTACAAACAAGAAAAGAAAAGAATAAAACTTTGGATGGTTGCTTGCATCGGGAAGTTGTTTATATGTAATCATCATGACGATTGAAGTAAAAAACGTGTGAAGTCGCTTCTAACACAGTTTCTTGGTATTGAACAATAAAAACTTGAGTTAAAAAACTATCTTTTATCTGATTCCCATTGTGAGAAAAGTATATGAAATATTTGAAAATCCCGATTTACCTCGAATAAATTTTTGTATTTATT
>JAOBYJ020137307.1:0-10007 GCA_025403565.2 Palythoa heliodiscus | reverse complement strand
TTTTTTCAAAGATGTAAATTTTCCCTGACTCAAAGTGAAATCCCTGACTTTTCCCTGACCTTGAAGAATTTTTTTTTCCCTGACTTTTCCCTGACCTGTGGCAACCATGACTAGTAATAACCTTTCCCTTTCCCATGAAATTGTTTGCCCCCCCTCCCTTAAAGTTGTTAATCTCAGTTGTTGCTGAGTGTAAACATTAAAAACAAAATATACAAATGGACCTTATTACATTGATTCAATAGTCCACTTGGGAAATCAGGGTTCTTTGTTTCAGATACGAAGACGACTGTAGCCATCGATTAAGGTCTACTAGAAGACTGATACTACGGCAAGTTGGGTATTTATTTGCAAGTCACTAGTTCAGTCATACTAGTAATGGAAGTGCGTTTGATTTTGATTATCAATCCAGAAAACCTTAATTTGACGGGTTGTGTTAGATGTCTTCAATATATCTGGAAATGCGCTGAGAACAAACAATAAACACACAACTGGGGCGAGGAACCTTATTCCTGTTATTTGTAGAAGAATTTTCACGATTTGAAAAAAATCAGTATTTCTTCCCATTCAAAGCCACAAAGATAGCTTGGGCTGCCTGTGTAACATCAGGCTTTACTTTCGCGAGTGCCATTCTCGCTATGCCCACTCGATCGTTGTTTTTTTGCTCGCCAAATAAAATCGTCACCACAATATGAAATTAACCTCGTCGTATTTGTTTTCATCTTTATACTACTTACTTCTTAAAAGTTTATCAGACCGTAAAGATATTAATACAAAAACACTTTAGATTTATTTGTATGAGCAACTATATAAAGTAAGTGAAGGAAGCACGGTTGCTACCTTCACTTGCAATGTAGTTGCTCAGGTGATACGGTTATACGCTTGCGTAAAGGTCACTGGCCAGACCTGTGGACTTGAGAGTCGGTGTAACCTTGCATTTTAAAGTTTTTTCAAACAAAACAGTTAGGCCCCACGGTCTCTAAATGACCTACGTGGCAAGCTAGACTAGCTGAAAACAAAAAATCTGACACAATTATTTTAAGATTGTATATTTTGAAGAAATATTGCGATGGTTCTTTTATACAAATTATCAAACTGAATATACTTTGAACTAAAATAAATTGTTCAAGAAATGCCACCCAAAATTTTGATAAAAAACATTGGCACACACGATTTTAACAAAAATCTTAAGTTCACACAATTTTCAAAGGATATGCCACAATAGTATAATCAAAGCCTCTATTTGCCACCTCATGGATAATATAAGTTTCATAGTACCACAGGCTAGACTCTTGCGGCTATTGTGGTTGTTAATCTGACATGTGGCGAGATGTTCAAAGATCGAGTCCCACAGTCACAGAAACCAACCATTTTTTTTTCTCTTCCCCCCTCCCCCAATTTATGTAATAAAATTATAAATATATTCACGAGCTTACAACATAGCCTAGTGGGTAGAGTATCGACTTTAGAATATCAGCGTCGGAAAGAACCAGGGTTGAGAAACCTAAACCGAAGTTTTTTTCCTTGTGAACTTATAATTTAATACATACATTAATCACCCGATCAATCGTTTACAGCCGAGTGAGTGCCGGAGTGAATTCACCTACTCTTACACCTCATCGATGACTAACGACACGTCATCCATATAGGGCTAGTAAAAATTTGGCACCACCTAATAGCTGAAATTCTAATTTATTCCAGTTTATTTATTACTGAGTTCCCCGAAATGGAAGACCTAATAATATTGAGGCCAATTGTTCCATGGTGCAATGACGATTCAGTTGTAGAATTCTCGTTTTTGAGGTTCTCTATCTCTCTGCTTTCGGTGGATCATTTCTGACTAGTTGTGTCTTAAGTTTTTTGTGAAAATCTCCGTTTTTCTTCAGAAGAAAAATTAAAATCTTCAGGGTTGAGGACTTTCGTGGTTGGCAGTATCTTTCGCTTAGATAGAGTAAAAGGGCTTAGAACTTATGTAATGTTGTTTTATATAAATCCATGACACTAACGGTTGCTCTCGACAAGTTTTAAAAAACTTGTTTGGTGCCTTTAGTCAGTTAACGGTGTCCTAGTTTAGTTGGTTTCTGATTGGAAAACTTTTCAAACGCTAGGACTTACCGACTAAAATTGACCATTATACAATTCTTCAGTTTCCTCGGTGATATTTTATAGTTTCCGTCGACCAACTACAACAAGCCCTGAAACAGCTGCTGAGAAAACACAAAATGATGTACCGCTAGCAACAGGACGTACGCACGCGCCCCGGTAGCAACCAAAGCGCGGGAAGCTTTGAAGCCTGGCCTTTATAAGGCCCGGCCACACAGACACGTGGCTGCTAAGCTACACAAAAATCCAAGATGGAGGTCATTGTCGGGTGTTACGATCAAGTCTTGTTTGGATTTAACATCAAAGCAAGTGAGGACCCAGAAAAGGTATGATGACAATTTAAATTGAAAATCTGACGTTACTTTTACTGAAAATTATGTTTTCTTTGTTCAGGATTACGAATTTGAGCCACGTTTTTTAAATAGAAGTCACGCCGGGTGCATCAAAGCTCTGACCACAGGTGGACCATTCTTGTCGTCAGGAAGTTCAGATGAGACCATCAGGTATAGATCTCGAACGCTGAACAAAAAAGATAATTTATTCTTAGTTGCCTGGTGCCGCAAGTGTTTATCCAGGCAAAACTGCTCTTCATTTACTTAGCAATAAACTCTCAGTGAGTCAGACGAAAACAGCTTGCCCCCCGTCCCGCATAATTTCGACTGGAGACTCCTGTTGAGGCCTAAATTGTTATTTTTTTCAGGCTTCTTCTTCGCAGTTGCTCAAATTGCGTTTATATCCACGAAGATCGCATAACGTCCTTGATTATAACCGTGTTATGAAATCTGTCACAATAATCTCATACACTTTCAATGACTTTCATTCATATTTGCGTAAAATGATAAACAATTTTTTAAATAAGTACTTTATGGATTGCTTTGTTAAAATATTAATTTGTTAATTTATTAATTTATTAATTCAGCTTTGCCAAGATAACTGGCAGTCACTATAAAAAGTAATTAGAGGATCATGGGTTCGATTCCCATCAGAGACTCAGAAGTTTTTACTTCTGAGACTGAGAAAAAGAAGCTTTGAGACAACAATATCTCAAACATGTATTTACATATAATTTTGCTCAGTGATATTTGCATATTAAGCAGTATGACCTGATAATAATTCTGTTAAATTGACCTAGAAGTGTTTTTGAAATGCCGCGATTTTTAATTGCAGCCTTTTGAGTTTCATAACCATTTGACTTTACCTATGTTGGTGAAACTTAATTGCAATATAGATTACTTCATAGTCTTAAAAAGTTAATCAAAACGAAAGGAGCATTAATTACTTTGCTAGAGTACAAGTAAAGTAATTAGCTACACATGCTTGAGTACATAACAAGCCACTCTCACAGCATCAGCTCTCCTTAACACTAAATTTTAGCTGTTTAATATGCAATTCAGCCAAATGGTTGCAATGTATGTACATACATTTAATAAAGTATCTAATATCTATCTTTTAGGCTGTTTAATCTTAAGGAGCACAAAGAGATTGGTGTTCTAATGCAACATGAAGGTACGATAATGTTGTTTACAAAAGTTTTGTAACAAATAACAACTACCCAAACGGGATCTTTCATTGTCATGATTAAAATCCCCAACTGGCAGGGACGTTGGCCAGAAAGCTATTTACACCAACTTGACCAGCAGGCAGAGGACTTGAACTTGGAACATCCGGGTTATGAATCAGCACTTTAAACTGCTCAACCATGCTGCCTTAAAATTGATTTCACAGTTCCTAAAGTCTTATTTAGCTGTGTTTAGTTGTCATAAGCCATTACTGAAGTCATTCATTCATTCATCTCATTTTTTCTAAAGAGTTTAAATAATAATTAGAATGCTATTAATACTGTATATATTGAATCATTCAGAATAAAAGAACTGAAAGTTACAGCTTCAAGTTGAATTTTTCCTCTTTTAGATATTTTGTGGTTCAAACTTGTTCTTGGTTCAAACTGAATTTTCCATTATTTCAATGACATTATCACAAATTACCATACCCTAGAACAAGAAAAAATGTAATTCAAGCCAAGTACAAAGATTGAACTGTTCACAACATGATTATTATTAAATCATTAGTACCATTATCATCACTGTTGTCATTTTCATAGTCGCCATGTATTCATAATCATAATAGCTGTTATCATAATTATTTTCATTTAAAACTTATTGTTAAGCTGTTTAAATATGGTACACAACACTTAATCGTAGAAGACATACTTAAATACAGTTCTGCTAGGTTCATGGGTTGATGTTAACTGGTTCCAATATTAGTTGTTTGTACTCAAAGCCTGGGGAGAGAATCTCCTATAAAATGGATAGGGGTGCTCGGCAGATGGTTTTGAAAATGATCTTAAAAGGTATGCATAAATTTACTCAGGTACTGATTTCAGACCCTAAAAGCTTAAGGTACAACCACATTCAAAAGTTTCAGTTTGTTGAACTTTAGAGAAACAATGTTGATGTATTGTTGAAATTAATAAATGTTATTTTTATATGACACTGTTTCAATCTGTATAATTCTGAATAAAGTTTGAAAACTGACTCTAACAGGTACAGTGTCGGTTCAAGACCCTAAAAGACATGCGAGGGTCTTATTTTCAACCCTAAAAGATCCGCCAAACACCCCTATCCATTTTTAAGTTTTCAAAGTGATGACTAATGATGAGTTACCAGTCATTTACTGGCCAACTTCAGTTGGTATTTTAATCCCTAAATACGCCTTCTGAATTTGTGATAGAGTAATGTATAAAAAGTTAATATATCAGTTGCATGTTATAAACAGGCTCAATCACATGTCTTACGTTTCATGGAGCAAATCATATGCTCAGCTCAAGTGAAGATAAAACTATATGTGTGTGGGAGTGCAAGAATTGGGATTGTGTCAAGACATTGAAAGGGCACAGGTATTGCACCATTCTTAAGATGATACATAATTTAATTTAAAAATCATGTGCTTACTGTATATAACTTGTATTTGGGATCTTACAGTATTCTACTAATAGCAGAGCTCTACTACAGTAAAAGTTTTGAATGTCATTTACGTTTGCATAAGAGATTACTCAAAATTACATCATGTCACATGAAATGATTTAAAATAGTCACAAAAAACTTTTAAAATTCATTTAATTTTTTTTAGTTTTAAATTTTTATCCAGGGGTTCTGTTACCTCGGTGTCGGTTCACCCATCAGGACGGTTAGCTCTTTCAGTGTCCAAAGACAAGACTCTCAGGTGAGTATCCTTTCTGATCTTTGTACATTTATCACAGCACCTTTTCCACTTGTGAATATAAAAAACAGGATATTACTTGTTGGTACATAAAACTTGTTGTTTATCTTCAGAGAGAGAAACTCTGATGTTCCTTTTAGAGGAAATATGATTAAAACTCACATTATGTTTTGTACATTAGACACTCAGAACTTTACTTAATTTATTTAATAACTAATTATTGTTTTCCATTAATTTTTACATTTAATTGAAATTCACATAAATAAAAATTAATAACTTATTATCTCTTAGGGGTAGCAAATGGTCCCTTAAAAACCGAAAGTCTCTGCAAAATAGAGTTAGTTCTCGAAGTATTGTCCATATTAATTTTGCCATGTCTCGAAGTCTCATATTTCTGTTACTTTCACGGAGTCTCGGATTTTCCTCGGATTTTTTATATCGTGAAGTCTTGGTCTTAGATTATTCATTGCTTTCAAAAGTCTCGGGCTCGGATTTTAAAAAGGCCATCTTGGCATCTCGGACAGTCTCGGATTTACCATTTGCTACCCCTTAACTTGTAAAGTATAGAATATTTCTAAATACATGCCTGAGTTATTTTCCACCTGTTACTTACTGTATTTAGGTTTAAATTTTTTAGAACATGGAATCTTGTTACAGGGAGAGCTGCTTATGTCACAAACATCAAAGAAGGTGAACTTTTATGAAATGTTTTTGCAAAGTTCAACTTTTTGTGAGCTAGTGAAAAATTATTTTTCATAATTTAGCCAGTCGAGAGAAAAAACACTTAAAATTATAGGAATTATTTTGTATGACAGCAATATTTTACTCATTTTTGTTTGTTTGTGTATGTATCTAATTGTTTCATATTTATTGTCTATGAGCCCTTTTGCTATATAGTTAGATATTAAAATATTAACTAAAACTATTACATATTAGTATTCTGGCAAACTTTTCATTTGCTATTTGTTATAAATCTATTTTTTAGTTATTTATTTATATGAAAACTTGGTAAAAATTAAAAATACTTTTTAATTATCAAACAGTCTGTAATTATGTTGTCCATATAAACTAACTGTAGCTGTACCAAATTCTTCTAGTTGCAACACTGGTTAAATGGTCCCCATCTGGTGAGAAATATGTTGTGATAATAGATTCTAAAGTGGTCTTCTACAAACTGGCTGTAAGTATTCTTATATCACGTGCTTTACTGTATTGAATTTGTTTAATGTAACAAATGTTGTTCTTATACGTAATCTGTAGGTATTTGTTTCAAGATGGGTGGTATTTTGAGTTATTAATAATTATTTTTGCCTTTAAATGACTTTTTACTGGAATTGTTAAATATTTCAAATGTTATTGCCCTAATATATGATCAAGTTAATTATGATAAAATTATTGAATATATTGTAGGAAATGAGCAATTTTCAGTCTCAAGATGAGTGATATTTTGAATTAATTTTTTAATGATGCAGCTGAACCCCATTGTTTGGAACTCAGTTATTTTGAAATTCCCATTATTTCAAACTAATATTTCTTTCATTTGGTTTTGCTTACCACCATAGTGTATTTAAAGTGCCTATAACATGAAAAATTTTATTGAACTAAAACATGCCCATTCAAAAGTACTAAGTAAAAATGGTGTTTATATATAGCATTTTAATAGCCTACTTCCTTCCAAAGATATTGAGGTTTTCCTGATATGCATAGCATAGCTATGACGTCAAGTGGTGTTCAGAGTTTTGGCTGAGATGCAAATAACAAAGTCTGGTGCCATAGAAACAGAAAACCCAAAATAAATATGTTGACTCTAGGCTGCACGCTATTACTTTACCAAGTTTGACTGATATTTGCCCAAAAATGGGTGAGACATGGCTTCTTTTACTATAGCTCTGAACACCACTTGACGTCATAGCTATGCTAATTTGTATATCAGCAAAACCTTGATATCTTTGGAAGGAAGTACGCTTACCTATCAAAATGCCGTAAGTGCTATTTTATCTTATTTTTGAATGGGCATGTTTTGGTTCAATAAAAAAATTTTCGTGTCATAGGCTCTTTAAGGCTGACCCCGTTATTTCGAACTACTTTCTCTTTCCCTTGGGAGTTCAAAGTAATGGGGTCCAGTTGTATAAAACAGCAAATTAAGGCATCTGTTCAAACAATCAAAAAAGAAGTCAATGTGCTGTATTTGATTGCAGATTTATGAATTGATATCAACACTTTTGTCAGGACTTTTGCATTTGAAATTTATTTTGCTGTTAATACAGTTATTTTAATGAAGCAAAAAAGTTATTGCTTGTATATGTTTTTTTGTTCTTCATGTGGTTTGATTGTGTTTCAAAATGCAGATTAAATTTTGACTGAGAGCAGTTTCTTGTCTTCTTGTCTAATCTGTATGACAGTCAAGCCAAACACTCTTCTTGTCTAATCTATGACACTCAAACCTATAAATCAGGGTTGGCCAGGCTTTGGGCATAAAATTATACAGTATACAGGGGCTTTTTAAATTGGGTATCAGTATATTTCAGCCTATAAGGATGGGTATTCGGTATATCACTTTTTTAAATTTCATGTAATATCAGGTTTTCAGTATACAACATTTCAATTAATTTTTTTTTATTTGAATGAATTTTGGATATTTTGGTGAATGTTTGCAGGCACACTGGTATACCCCTACTCCCCCTGGCTGACCCTGCTGTATAGTACACATAAAATTTGTTTCAATCTGTTTTTCAGACTGCTTCGCTGTCTTATACACTGACAATGCCAAAGCATGTGCTGGCCGTTGAGTTCCTTGAGGTACATTGCACACAAATTGATCTTCTAAAAATAAATCTAGAGTATATGTTACTTGTAGGTATGCTGCCTTTGCAAAATATTTGTGAAAAGATTGATAACTAAAGTTGTTTATTTTAAAAAATATCCTTCCTTTACAGAGTGTAATGTCAGTGGTTCGAAAGGCTGACTCCAGCGTCTTTAATATTAATCAGATTTTTGTTAGTATTTGTGTTGTTACTGGTATTGGTGTTGGTATTAATAATTTTACTTTTATTGTTGGTACTGGTATTGGTATTAGAATTTGAGTTGTTAAAGGTATTTAGTGATTCAAAGTGCAGATCAAATTTTGACTGAGACCAATTTCTTGTTTTCTTGTCTAATCTACATGTATGATACTCAAACCAAACACTCTTCTTGCCTAATCTGGGACACCCAAGCCTATAAATCAGGGTCGGCCAGGCTTTGGGGTATACGGTATACATGTTTTGTTGTACTGGTACTGGTAATGATATTGGTGCAGAATATATTGGTATTGTTACTGATATTAGTACTGGTATTGGTACCAGTATAATTACTACTAGTATTGCTACCAGTATTCAGTATTGGCACTGGTACTAATATCGTTGTACTGGTATTAGCATTGGTACTGGTGTTGATATAGGTGCTGGAGTTGGCTACTCTTAGTATTAGAATTAGTGTTGGTATTGGTGTTGATACCACCATTGGTGTTGGTATTGTTATTGGTATCAATTTTGGAACCCGGGGGATACTCCCTTACATCGGCTATATAGGTACCTGTGCGGCCCCAGAGGGTATGGTTTTTCAGCCGTTTTGGTCATAAATAGGGTATCGATTTTAGCTATTTGCCTCATGGTAATAAATAGGGTATCCATTTCTGAACTCTAGTCTTGAGTACGTTTTTTTTAGAAGAAGCTACTTTCTCCTTTAAGTCAGGTCATAAATAGGGTAGGGAAAATCACATATTTTGGTCATAAATAGGGTAAGGGTTTTGGGTAGCGGACCACACACCCCTACCCAAATTTTTAAGGAGTTCCTCCCCCTGGGTTTTGGAATTGTTACTGATATTGGCATTGGCATTTGTTCCAAATTTTATCAGTATGTAATTATTGTGAAATGAACATGCTCATTTGGAGACATAAAGTGGTACAAACAAAATGCAGATTGAACGTGAGGCAAGCATTGACTATATTCTTGTAGGAGAGCATTGTAGCTGTTGGTGGTGAAACAGATGGCATCCATATTTATGATATTGAAAAAGAAAAATGTCTACAAATTATTTCTGGTCATGAAAGCAGGTGGGTGTTACGTATTATACATACGTGTTTAGCATTCAGGGATATTTTTTATCATCAGACTTGGCCAAAGCATCATGGTGGAGGTGTCATTTCTATCTCCCGCTAAATTGAAAGTCAGAATACGATACCTTTAGAAATATTTATAGACCACTTTCAAAAATACCATAATACTCTTTGTTTGCCCTTCAAATTTTGCATAAGCATTGTTTCCAGTTTTTCTTGGGACTTGCAATGGTCTCAAGAGAAAATAGAAACAGTACTTATACAAATTTTGGAGGGCAAACAATCAGTATTATGGTATATTTGAAAGTTGCCTATTGGATTTTAGTATCTAACAGAATAGAACGGGAGTAAGGTCAACTACAAGTGCATTATATCTTCTATAAAAGATAGCGAAGTAGTTGTGACAGTCTAAGTCGCGGGAAAGCTGCTTGATGAGAAAGAAGCTTTGATGAAAGCACATTATGAGAATTTCGTAACATCAGATACAGCGAACGAGTTGTTGGCAGTGAAGTCAAGGAGTTGCTCAAACAGTAGGGGTTACCTTATTCGTACTAATTTTCGCGGGCACTTAATTTCGCGAATTTGGAACAC
>JAOBYJ020137306.1:0-17887 GCA_025403565.2 Palythoa heliodiscus | reverse complement strand
TGTATCGGCTCTCACGCATATAATTTCAAAATTACAACACACAAAACAGGCAATAGAAACATTTTGAGTTTGTAAAACTGTTGTTTAAAAATATAAATTACCTAATTTAAAATTGTCTGGAAATAGCCTGCAATTTTTGTTTTTAAAGATCCGTTTGAACCCTGAGTTATTTACTTATCAATCCTTTCCTTTGTATGTACAACATTCGTCAACCAACGCGGTTTCACGTTCACTTCAGTGACTTGGAATATGCACCTAGTTATTACTCCACCTAAAAATAGTCTAAACTCAAAAAAGTTGATAAACTTGCTATCAGAACACACCCGAGGCTGAGGAATGGTCAAGAACTTTATTTTGTTTCATTATGGCACAAAATCATGTAAACAGCAAATAGTCGAGTCGCTAAAAAAGAACTCAGTGAATCCTAAAACAAAATTCCGGAGATATGACCACTCCAAATTAGAAGAGCGATTCCAGAGTATCAGTTCGCATGCATATAATTTCAAAATTACCTAAAAATAGTCTAAACTCAAAAAAGCTGATAAACTTTATGAACATTTCTACACCGTTAGTTGATGATATTAGAATTCATCTTCATGCCGCAATTTACTCAAGATTGAAGATCAATTTTTTTTGCATGGTGAGAATTTTAATATTATCAGAAAGGTCGCTGAACATTATAAGACATAACTGGTTTCAATATCGAGAAATCAATCTGAAAGTGAAAGTCGTTTGTTCATGCACTCTTTTTTATAAGAACCTTTTTTATAAGAACGTCAGGCTGAAAATCGGCCAAATTCAAGAACGTGCTAAGAGCACACCCGAGGCTGAGGAATGGCCAAGAACTCTATTTTGTTTCATTATGGCACAAAAGCATGGAATCAGCAAATAGTCGAGTCGATAGTGCAACGTCGATGCAACTAGGGAAAAATTCATGGAAATTTTACAAAAAGAATTTGCAGGACTCATTATTTTCTCTTTTGCTCTATCTGCTTGTGTTACTTGCATGTATATCAAATATCGAAGCTCGTATCTTCTTAGATACACATACAGTGTCTGGACAGCAGCCAGTGACTAAATTTTGTTTCGTAAGCTAAGCATGATAAATATGTATGATTATATTATAAATTTTATAGGAAAACAAATCATAGGGATTCAACTAAGTTTTTGCTTTGTTAAACATACCCCGCCACTATACTAATTTGGTTCTTAAGTGCTGTGTATAAATGATCTAAACTTGATTTCATGCAGGTTATTGGAAATGAAGTTGAAGCAAATTCCAATGGCATTGTTACCCAGGATGAAAGACAAGAAACACTCTTGGAAAGAGTACCAAAGGCATTCGTTGGAAAACCATTGTATGATTATGATGCTACTACTGGTGAAAATGTAAGCTCTCAGTCTGATTATCATAGGCAGAGGTTAACTAGCGATAGAGTTATTTACTTACAGCTTTAACGTTGATTTAGAGGCAAAATTCCTAGATTCACGATTGTTTAAGGATAAATCCCTGAATTCACAATTGTGGTGAGCCAATTCCTGAGTTCACGAATGTGGAAAGACAAATTTCTTAATTTACAATTGTGGAAAGCCAAATTCCTAAATTCACGCGATTGTGGAAAGCCAAATTTTTTATTTCAAATTGTGGATGGCCAAGTTCTTGAATTCGCGATCATGGAAGAGGAAAATATAGAATTCACGATTGTGGAAGGCCAAATTCCCGACTTCACGATTGTAGAATGCCAAACTCTTGAATTCACGATTGTGGATAGCCATATTCTTGAATTTACGATCGTGGAAGGGCAAAATCTTGAATTAACAATTGTGGAAAGCAAAACCTTGATTGTTTAGATCTCGAGGGAATGCTATGCCCTAAGACTGAATATATTCACACAGATGCTTCCAACTCACTCTTGACACCAGCAGAAGGACTGATGTGGTCCATAATAGCTAAGATGTTGAAAAGACAACAAAAAATACTTTTACAAAAAAAGAGAAGATTTAAGTTAAAAACAACGTTTGCCTAAAGAAAGAAAAGAGGAGGATCAGTGCGTTCTACTTGCCCCATACTCAAATTTAGTTTTTCAATTAACTTTCCTAGATCTTCCGTTTGTGAAATATTTAGAAATTTTTAGTTTATAATACGTGTGGCACGTTTTGTGTTTCCCGGCATATGAGCTCGCCACCGCTCCGACACGGCAGCACAGGAAACTGGTTCAATTCCACGATAAGGTGGTGACATCACGTCTTTGCCGGATAAAAACTAATTGTATCAATACACGCGAATCAAAAGCTAAACAAAAACTTTGTCAATTGTTAATGGCGCTGATGTAAAATTTGAAAAAAGGAATAATGGGCTTCTGTCTCAAACCTGTTTTCCCCTTTAACACAGTAATTCCTAGTGTTTTTTATATTGAAAAGCGTTCTTCTTTTTGATCTTCCACACAAAAAAAAATTCTTCAAAATGCAACTTTCTGAGAAATATCTACTTAAATGTCAAATACCTTCCACAAATGTACTCCAAAACACTAATTTTTGGGCCTGCAGTTACCATAGGAACAGGGCCACCCTCTATAAAATAGCCGAAAATGGAGCAAACACAATAGCCTAAAATAACTAGCAAATATTTTTTGACAATTTTTTATATTATGAACTGTGTCATAAACCTCTGGTTGTGAAAAATCTTAATTACTTGCTCAGGAATTTTTTTAAATGAAACATTTTTTTGCGCATTATAAAAGAGGTATTTTGCATGCCGCACAAAAGTAGTTTAACAAACTGATTGGTTACTTTTACGTTTGTTGCACAAAAGGTTAGACTTTTTCAATTTTTGGACAAAAAATAACTTGTTGTTTTTAAAGAACAGAGGGAAGGAACTATTGCCGTGAGACTAAAACCAGGTCAAAACTAGTTGGGTGAGCAAAAAACATCTGAAGTCACATTTTGCAATTCTCGGGAGAAATATTAGAGCAGAATTAGTTAGGACAGATTAAAGAGAAGGAAAACAATATGAAATGAGCCAAACTATAACTTTAAATAAGAATGGCGGAGCTAGAATCTTACTAAATATTGATTTGGCACAAATTCGAAGAGGAAGAAAACACAACATTTACCATAACAACTAGCCGTCCGTAAACGTTTTTATCGCTGTCAAGCTTTCATCAGCAGATAAATCTTTATAAAACAACTCTTCTTCTTCCATAATGTGCATTTTTGTTTGAACTACCTGGTCCCCCTTAATTTTTTCTATGATTTTTATATAAATCTCTGACCAGGCTTACATTCTGCCCTAAAAAGCTGATTCTACCTGGAGAGACTCGTCACATTTGCGTAATATAGGCCCCTTGTTCGCGAATGGAAAACTGTTAGCCGAACGAAGAAACCTTGTCAACAGTTTTGCCCAAATCGCAGTGCCAATAAACAGTTCTTGGCAAGGTTTAAGCCTTCTCTAGCCCCCTATGATGAGCTCAGGCATCAGCAAATAACCAAAATTTCGTAAAAATAGCATATTTTTTGTGTTTTGACACGTGAAACCGCCGTTAGTATGGCGAGCACTGTTATGTGAGTATCTTTTATAAGACATTATTGAATTTTGTTGGTATTAAGTCACCATTCTAAATTAATGTTTATTAAAACGTTATCGGCAAAAGAACATTAATCAAATCAGAAGAAATTCCAAGGAAACAGAAAGGTTTAACATTTTTACTCAATAACCAAAACAGAAGATTTCCAGGACCACTATTTTTGAGATTTAAGTTCACAGCATCATAAAGGAAATGACATAGTTGAAATAATATTTTTAAATATGTCATTATATTTTTAAAACAAGCGATGTGATTTACTTTTTTCAACAGATACGCTCTTAGATAACTTTTCATTTTATAAGATGAAGCACAAAATCATTACGCCACCTAGAATATTACAGTTGCAATCAACCTCATCATTTGTAATGGAGTGATAAACTCATCCCTTTTCACAATTCTTCATCTTCTTCTTCTTCTTCTTCTTCTGCTTCTTTTTTCTTCTTCCTCTTCCTCATGTTATTATTATTATTATTTTTATTTTTATTATTATTATCATGAGGCGTTTTGCAATGAGGCTTTTTTTTTTTTGCTTTTTTTTAGGAACCAGCCGAGGATACTTTCCTCGTTTTGAGCCGGCGTCGTTGGGGTCAGAAGAACGATCATGCTTACAGATTTAATCAGGGGAGGTCATTGCGACTGTTAAGGCCTCACAACCCATTAAGGCTAGCTGCTATCAGAGTGATTACAAACCCGTATCCTAAAGCTAATAACACTGTGTGTGGGGATAAGGTTCCACGCAGTCTTTTTTCAAACTTATATATTACCACTGCTCATTACTACTACTACTACTACTACTACTACTACTACTACTACTACTACTACTACTACTACTACTACTACTACTACTACTACTCCTATGTCAGTAAAACTGAATTCGTGCTAGTAACCGCCAGGTAGAAATGCTCGTTTATAAAGAAAATACCAAGAGATAAGTCAAGTACAAAGTGTTAAAACGCTTGGTGCTCATATTGAAGAAACCCTTTCTTGTTCTAAACATATTGAGTACATCTGCAAGAAGGTTAGCCCTTTGTTAGGTTTATTGAGACGAATAAGAAACTTTGTCGACCTAGATACCCTGATTACGCTTTTGACGTTCTTATTGCATTTTTTTTTAAAATTTTAAATTTACAAAAGAATTTTACACTCCATCTGCAAATAGCTTAAGTGCTAGTCTAGGCAGATGGAGTATCTATTAAATTACATAATAAATACTAAATAAATACTTCTTTATGTTTCTCTATATGAAATAGTTTGTTCACGATATAAATTACATAATAAATACTAAATAAATACTTCCTTACATAATTTATTCACGATTACGATATAAAAAAAAATTATAAGGCTCTTAATTATACAACCGCACCTGATTACGGTTGTATTGTTTGGGATAGACTGGACAAAGGCCTGGTCTTAAAAGCACAAAGACTGCAAAATCGTGCGGCCAGAATAATCACTAGATCAAATTGAGACGTCAGATCTAGTGATGTACTGGCTAACCTAAATTGGAAATTACTTGAGCAAAGGCGCTTCTCTCTCAAAAAGAAGTTTATGATCGAAACGATAAATGGAAAAATGACTGTATGTATACATGACCTTTTCAAAAGGATGGAGCAGAACACTTCCTTTGTCTTAAGAGATGATGGAAATAAATTGGTTGTACCTTTTTCTAGGTCCGACTGCTTTAAGCAATCAATAAGCAACAATGGAGCAAACCTCTGGAACAACTTGCCTAAGCATGAAAGAAATGATAAGTTTTTCAGCTGAATTAAGTACCAACCTCTGATTCCTGATGTTTCCCTTATATTTTATATAAGCTTATTATTGTTTCTAGTCTGTATATGTATGAATTTTTATATTTTGTATTATTGTTAATATTGTATGTGTTGTAAAACAGTTTTTAACTGAAGATATTTTACCCGTAGGTTTACTCTACTCTACTCTACTCTGCAAGAGTAACAGTTTGTTTTATTCTTTACCAGAATAAAACAGAGTACGAAGAAGACCCATTTCTAAATGAAGTGAAAAATTATGATGTGAAAAGAAATTATTATAAATTTAGAACAAGTAATCATTCCTTGTGAATTGAAACAGGTCGATATTGTAATCCAATAGTACCAGGGGAAAGTCGTTTATGCAAGTTTTGTAACGCCAAGGAAACAGAAGACGAATAGCATTTACTTTTTAAATGCAGTTTGTATGATGACCTTCGAAAGGTATTATTTTTTCAAAAAGCTTAACGTAGTATTAGACGTTGATTCAACAAATCGTTTAAACACAATATTTGCTTTAATTACGTCACTTGAGCCAACTTTAACAACACAACTTGCAAATTACATTCATAAATGCATTTTAAAACGAAAAGAAACTAAAATGGAAATATGATCATTATCATTATTACATAAATAGCTTAGCAATCATAAATAATGAAAAAATAACATTTACTTATTATTATAGTTTTTGTCACTGTTACTTTTAGTGTTTCTGAACATACATGTATTGTACAAATAGGTTATGTTACAATACCAATGTATTAGTATGAAACAATGCTTTGGCAATATGTAAAAGTTTTTATGTCATGCTAATAAAGCCATTCCTTCAATATTTCAAAATGTTATTTCTTTAACAAATATACTAGATACTTTGAACCATTTATTATTGTGACAATTCTTGTCAACTGCGTGTTTCTAGCAGTCAAAAATCCACCTAAAGTTGCTGAGTAAGTGTCGAAATATCAGATATTGTTAAACATATTGTTGAGGACAAGTAAGTAAATTTCTACCTGAACTCTGTTTGTTTGTTAGTTGATTTCAAGTAACAATGATAAGAATGGAGGTAAAGAAAACAAAAACAGACCGTAAAGATGCGTGGTTGGCGCAGTGGTAAGATATCTGCATTCCAGCCACAAGGTCACTCCCGGGTTCAAACCCTGGCTGTGCGAAGGTTTATACCATTTGTGTGACCTTTTTCCGCCAAAACTAACTCGATCGGCTGTCCATCCTTACGAGGTCGGTAAAATAGGTACCAGCTTCTGCTGGGGGCTAACCTGCGGTGGATTAGTGTCCTGCCCAGGGATGGGTCCAGAGCAAGATTTTTTTCATACCCAGTGGTTAATGGCACTGTTCATCATAAAGGAAATTGTCAAAAATTGTTTTCTAGTTACTTTGGGCTATCGTGATTGCTCAATTTTTGCTAGAAATGGTACAGTTTTTTCGCCATTTTATAGGAAAGAGTCCCGTGGCGCATGCTATGGTAACTGAAGGCCCAAACATTAGTGTTTTGGAGTAGCATTGTGGAATGTCTTTGAAATTTAGTAGTTATTTCTCAGAAAGTTGCATTTTGAAGAAAAAAAGCTTTTTGTGGCCTGCCACCTTAAAGCAGTTTTAAATTGAGATTTAGGGACTCTGGCATAATTTTTCTTTCACATACTCGCCCATAGTTTTATCAGTCACACGGCCTTGCATGCACGCCAAATTTTTAAACTCGGTTTTAGTCGCCGGGCGGCAGATTGGTTGCAATTGGATGTTAGAATTTGCTTTGTTGTGTCCAAAATTACCTCTAGACTAAAGCTAAGGCACTTATTTTCTCAATTCCTTGATCATCAATAAAAATATGTTGTTTCGCGCTTTTTTACATTGTAGGTACGTGTTTACTTCCATATACACAACTGAAATGGTGTTGAAGATAGTCGCCATGGGATTTGTCCTCCACAGATACGCATACCTTAGGGACCCATGGCACTGGCTGGATTTTACCGTGGTTTTTCTTGGGTGAGGCAGTGAGAAGAGCGGACTGATTATGAATTCGTTGACTTTCTTTGTTATTGGTTTTTGTTTTCGCTTTCCCATTTGTTGATAGTCTTCACCGTGCAAAGCTTACAGAAGGAGTAGATTATACCCTTGGTCGTGAGCCAAGAAGATAACATCAATAGCAAATCAAATGTCGCCTTTGCAATCAAAACAGTTTAAGTGTTTCCCCTAAGAATTAAATATGAACTTGATTATTCAAAATCTTGATTCACTGATCGTTCAAAATTCGCAACTTTTATTTGAAATTACAATATTTAAATTTAGCCTCGATTTGAGTCATTAAGTAGCGTTTTTGAAATAATGCTTTAAAATGCTGCTATTTTTGTAGCTACATCACTCTAATCCCAAGTGTTGCAAACCTGTCTGGCATCCGAACGTTCAGATTGTTGAGGGCATTACGGACAATATCCGCCGTAAGAGGTAAATATTAAGGTATTACGAAGAACCTACCTGTCATGTTCTTTGGCCACAAAGTTAAATTGAAAGTAAAACATGGTAAAATAACTTAAAAGCTAAAACTATATCTCGGTAAATTCAGTCATCGTACCTAATAGTTCAGCAAGTGCTGGCTGGTATTGTTATTTACAATTCTATGCATTTGCTTAAGAAACGTAGAACATGGATTTTCTTTTACTTTACGCCTATCATGTGTTTACATTTTTCTTTTCAGGTCTTCGCACTGTTGTGAACACGCTTCTACATTCGATGAAAATGCTTAGTGACGTAATGTTTCTCTTCTTGTTCTTCCTCTGTGTCATGGCACTCATTGGGTTACAGCTATTCAACGGCGTCCTAAGAAATAAATGTGTGTCCAATGGTGTATCCAGAAACGGGACGAGTTTCAACAAGAACAGCAGTGAGTTCTGATTGACCGAAGTATACAACGAGAATACTTCATGGAAAGTGCGCGCGTACGGTATTTATTCACGATTCCTAAAGTATCATAAAACCGGAACGTGTGAGTGCTGGCGGCGAGTGAGTTTTGTGATATGAAACGAGGAGTGAATAAAAGTTGTACAAAGCACTTAGCATGTTGTTTTCTGTTTATAATATACAGCTCGAGATTCCCTTTTCAGTTATGCTGGATAGAGCTTTTAATCATGTGTTTATAAAACATGAAAACAAGCATGATCTTTAACAGTTTATCTTGTCAATTTAATCCAAAAACTATAGGCTAACACTTGAAAATGTACAGTACTAAAAACGTAAAGTTTTGAAAATATAATTTGCAAAAGAAAGGTTTTAAAGCTCACTGGTTTATATTCGCTGTCGCTTTTTATTCATATTTTGATTCCAACTGAAGATCGTCAGTTCTTGTATGTTCTGGCAGCTTTTCGGGAGAAAATCTATTAATGTTTCGTTCTCATGCTTACTAGAAACTCATCGAATGATTCCAAGGCCAAATAAGGTTTTGTTTTAGATATTTTTATTTCAGTTTTCTTTATAAACCTTCCATTATAATCTTGAGTAACTTGTATAAACTATGTAGTACTTTTCATTCATGAATAAACGATTGGCGCCCTGTAGGTTTTTGTTTTCCAACGACAAAAATTTTCAAATTAACGTATCGTTGACGTATCGTTTTCTTCACAAGTGAAAAAAAAGCGATGCACGGCTTCTGATTGGGCGTATTGTTTTTTCGCACATGAAATAACGATACGCGGATTGTGATTGGCTAAAAGCAATGAGCGAACGAAAATTTTCTAAATTTGAAATTTGCTGATTAAATCTCGATATGTATATAATAAATCACTTTACATACTAGCACAGGTTAAGGCCCGTTTAAACGGATGCAACATCGCCGAACACTGTTGGACGCAACATGTTGGGCAATGTTGGATAGTATGGGAAGCACTAGTGTTTAAACGAAGCCAACACCATGCAACATGTATGCATGTTCGGGATCGTTGCCAGGTAACTCAAGATTTCTGATTACGACTACATTGATAATATTTCCAAAACACGGTATAAATAAACAACAAAACAACTGGAAATTTATATTACTTTAATATTATCGACATTTATAACTTGTACAGCGCAATGATAAACTGCTAACGCATAACAACTTTGAACAACTCTTTCAAATACTTGGATTTTGGTGTCAAGGAATTACACGCAGTCCGGGCAACGTAATCCTCGATACTTCTGGTTAAAGAATATTTAGTCTTCTTAAATTACACATGATAACTACTTACGGAACACTCTACCGCATCAGTTGATAAAAGAACATCCGGGAGAGAAAATAATCCTTCCTCGAAAATACTCGATCACCCTCCAAGCAAAATTCGGACTTCAAACAAAATGGCGGTTCGATATTTGTAATTTACACGCAAGCAGCGTACGCGGATAGACTGGGTACCAGTGAATGTCCACAAGTGCGCATGTTCGAAGGAAAATGTTGGTTGATGTTGGATGAAAAGTTTGACAGAAATTAAACTTCATCCAACATCGTCCAACATGTCCCAACATTGCCCAACATGACCCAACCTTGTGTTCAAACGGAGGCAACATGTTGTGCCCAACAATGTTGGATAGTGGTGTCCCAACATGTTGCATCCGTTTAAACGGGCCTTTATCTGTTACACAAGAGACCAATAACATGTGCTGCTTGAACAGTTACGGATCCGTAGCTCTATTCCTACAGCACTGCAGTAGTTTGGTTACTCCAAGGTTGAAGTGCTAAATTATTTGCAGGCTTCTCTGCTAGAATGCATACATTACCGCGAAGATCATTTGAAAATGTTCGTAGTCCATAACCCCGATACAAATTACACTAAAACATCTGAGGGGTCGGGTACGAAGAGTATCGATATATCGATACTTTGACTTCAGTTTTAGATTTTCTTTAAATTTTCAATGTTCTAAGTTATCGATTTGTGTCAATGTCTACGTTGCATAACACCGTTTAACGATGAGAGAAGATTATCACGTTTTTATCAAACTTACACGTTAAGATTTTAGTTTGTTTCCCGTTTTTCTAAAGTTTCACATACTCGTAACTGAGTTGGTTTGATAAGTTTAAGTCTAAGTCTATTCACATGCAGGAATATTGCTAAAATGATGTAACGAATAAAAAAATGTTTGTTTGTTTTCATTGAAGGTTACTGGTATATGAAAAATGGGGCACCCTTGCTATGTGGGAATGGATCAATCACTGGGTAGGTACTAATTTAAATTAATGAAAGGGCTCATTTTTATCTTTGAAAAAGTGTCCAGTGTGGTTGGCAAGTTTTGGAAATTGTCGAAGACTTTTTCCAGGCCTTGGAAATTTTTGTAAAAGTGATTACTTATCTTCAGGCTATGAAAAGTCATGGAATTTTGTCTAAGAGAGGCTGCTAACTTCAGTAATATGGAAAAGAAATAGCAACGTACAAAAGTGATTGTGTTCGCGATGGTTTGGGTATTTTGGCAATGGTATCAGTTCTGTCTTATTTTAAAAGAAAGGTTTTGGAAAATTGGAGGAAAGAGTTCTGGAAAGTTTGAAATTTTTTTAACCAAGTTATATACGAACCCTGATTATCCTAGACGGGGACCTAGTAACGCTAGCTTTAGTAAAACTAAAGGTAACTTTTTCATACCATCCTTTAGCATGCGCCCTAACCCTTTCCTCTGCATGTCAGTGCTCCATTTTAAGGTAACTAAAGCCAGGGCTTGCCTTTTTGCCACGGTAACTTAAAAAATGACCGAATCTTTTCAGTAATAATCGATGTTTTGTATGGTACTATAACATTGCTGATAAGTGTTAAAGTATTTTAGAATTAATCCTTCTAATTAGAACGTTTCTTTCTTATGTTGAAATTGGTTTGAGCCACCTTAAGTCTATTGAAATCTACAGCCATACGTACCATAGTAAAGTCGAAACAGACGTTGAAATCAATAACAAACTCCATCGTAAATGGTAGCGTACTTACTAACGGTGCTACGCTTATACCTAAATTACTAACTACTTAAATTTTACGACGACTTTAACCATTTAGGTTGAAGATTTTCCCTTTCTTTTGGGATGTCAAAACACATCGTATTCATTACTCAAAATAAAATTTATCTAAAATGCTCCTACAATTTATGAACATTATAAAAAGTTGAATCAATTCATTTGTAGTTGCGTCGACAGTGAGTTGCGTCAGGTAGATTTCTTTAGCTTTATTCTAATTTAAGGCAAGGAAATACCTATTATTCTTTTGTAGCGTTAATTCTTTTTTGTCTTTAAAAGTGACTACTTCTTTTTTATATTTTAATCAGGCTGCAGGAAAAAACGAATGATATTATGGCTTGGATCAGAAAAGTCAGTTCGGTATTGTTCTGGCATGTACTAAAACCAGGAACACCAGAACACTGCGGAATAACCCTAAATCTTAACCTCACCCTTAGGCGTTCCGTGGTGTTCCGGTGTTCCTATAGTTTTAGTTTATGCTATCCTGATTTGGCGGCGCAGTACATTTGGAAAAAAAAAGATTCTATGCACACCTTTTTTATCCGACTGAATTCAAGCCAATCATTTCTGGGTATAAGTTAGTGAAAGACATATCTTTTTTAGTTAAAACGTCCGATAGAAGTCATGAATTTGTGATTCACCATAGGTAATAACAGTGATCTATGATTTATTGTTCTCAAAAGGAAATGTCCGGATAACTATACCTGCTTACAAGGAGGGAGTAATCCAAATTATGGATATACCAACTTTGACAATATTGGAAGCGCATTTTTGATGGCATTCCAGCTACTCTCTTTGGACTTCTGGGAAAATCAGTACAATAAGGTTTGAAACATTTTGGTGTGCAATAATTACACGGCTACATATATATTCGTAATGAGCAAAACCCTGTATCAAATTTTGTAACTTGGGAAGACAAGTTAACAGAATTACATAACTGCATGTATAATTAACAATTATTCTTAGAAGTCGAGGTTAATATTCTAAAAGCAACTACCGTAGAATCCCGGTTATAAGCCCCCCCGGTTATAGGTATTCACCGAGACTGAAGAGAATAATTGTATTAGTATATATAAACGAAGTGACCTCAAGAAAAACTCTACCACAGTTCTTTGTTTTCAGTTTTAATTTCTCACAAACTAAATTTAATTTATGCACGCGCAAAAAGTTGAGACTCGCTTGCACACTGCAACTCATGCGTGTAACTGTATGCTAAAAGTAAAAGTAAAATTTCAATCTATTTACAGCTCACACAAAGAATCTCAGCCTAACTAGAGATTTCTGAGAATAACCAGTGAAAAGTGAAAAGTGAAAACAAATGCTTACTTCGATCAACATTCGCTTGAAGTTAAAAGAGGAATTTGCAAACTACCTCCCGAGATCACGCCATTGCTTGCTGGTGGAAAGGTTGTACTGTACAGCGTTGCTTTTTTCTAAAACAACAGTACTGTTTTGTAGCATAAATTTAACCTTGTCAAGTTTCTTTTTATATCGTTGTTCCTTTTCAATTCGCTTTAATATGTTTTGCAAAAGCTAGTCTGAAAGGAGTCAGAAGATGGAAACTAATGTCTCACTTTCATAACACTTGAAACGATTCCTTCAAAGATATTGTCATGTTTTGTCTTAGTGAACTTAAATCAAAACATTTTGTTTTGTGGAATTACATTGTTCTGAATTTGCAAAATGTCAGTCTCAGAAACTGTTGTCAATTGCGAGTTTTGTAAATTAATGCCATTCAAATCTTGCAGAAATTATCCACCTCCTGGGAGGTGGACATTGTCCAATAGCCAAAGATAGCGAACCAATCAGAATGCCTATATCGCCAAGATCACTGAGTTTGTATATACTGTACTAAACTTGGATATCATTTTAAATGAAACCAGCTTTGATCGCGTTAGAATTCTTTATTACTACTTTACCTTGTGGAGTAAAGTGAAGTGATACATTTGTATACTACGAGTACTACGATTTTTCATGAGAAATATCTGTTTTTTAAGATAAACAACCAAAACTTTTCAACAACTTTGTATAAAGGTTCGTACAGGCCCTGGAAATCCTGGAAAACCCTGGAATATTTCTTGCCCTGGAAAGTATGGAATATCTTCTTGTACTGGAAATCCTGGAATATTTCCTTATCCCGGAATTCCTGGGATATTTTCTTGTCCTGGAAATCCTGGGATATCTCCTTGCCCTGGAAATCCCTGGTATATTTTCTTGTCCTGGAAATTCCTTGAATATTTTCTTGTCCTGAAAATCTCCCTGGAATATTTTCTGATCGCGGAAATCCCGTTAATATTTTCTTTTCCTGGAAATCCCTGGAATAATTTTGTCCTGGAAATCCCTGGAAGATTTTCTTGTCCTGGAAATTCCTGGAATATTTTCTTGTCCTGGAATTATCTGGAATACTGTCTTGTCCTGGTAATCACTGGAGTATTTCTTGGCCTGAAAACCCCTGGAAATTGTAACTTAACCCTGAGAATCCCAAAAAACTAAATTTTAAGAAATAACCCTGCAAGATAATTCATTTCGTTATTTTTCGTTCAATCAATAATAGTGTCTGTTAAATCATACCATAGTAGAAGAAGCAGATTTATCATAATTTAAGAAACAAAACAACATTTTTGATTTTAAAAGACATCGATCATCGATCATATTCAATTGGAGTAAAAGATATATTAGATTTTTGGTTATTTATAAATAGGTTTGGAAGAATCTACTATAATATACTGTCACTTATGCAATGAATAAATGTAAATTACAGAGAATTCTGGCAAAGTTAGGAAATTTAAAAAAAGGTTGACAAATTAGCATTACACAGAAAACTAACGAGTAATCTATCGTATTTTTTACTCCAACTGAAGATAATCTGTGATCGATGCTCAATCGAAACATGTCTCTTAAAATCAAAACTGTTGTTCTGTTTCTTAAATATAACATACCTATTTGTGAACTTGCTGTAAAAGTAATTTTCTGAGCTAAAAAACCCCTCGAAAATTCCTGGAAAAAGGCAAGAAAAAGCCCTGGAAAATTCGCGATTTTTTAGCCTGTGAAGAAGTACAAACCATGTTAATGGCATCGGTTAATCTTTATAACTTTACTGTTATGTTTTGAAGGTACTACGAGCAGCAGGAACGCCATACGTATTGTATTATATCCCAGCTGTCTTTTTCGGATCTTTTTTCTTGTACAATTTGGTGCTAGCTGTGGTTACGATTGCTTATACCAAGGAGAACAAACAAACGAAAAATGTGGTAAGTCTTACTGGTGTGCAATGTATTTCGCTTAAGATAGAGCCGTTACTTGCAAATGAAAAATATATTCACGAAGATTACGAACTAAGCGATAGAAAATTAAGACATCGAAATTCCCATCGCTTTTTCCATGGTAACAGTGACCCAAACCAAATTCCATCTCTGCCACTGTCTTTCCCTTCTGGTTTCTAGAACAAAGTTGTCTTGTTGATGTCTGAATCTTCGTTTTACTTGAAGCATACTTGAGAGTACTCCACTTTCTTATGGTTATTTCTAAGATTAGTATCTCATACGGAGCACCGTCTCAGGACTATGATTGTGATTATGATTATGATTATGATTGTGATTAAAGTATCCAAAACGATAAAGTTGTACAATTATAAAATATAAATTGGATAAAATTTACAAATCTATTTAAAATTAAACTAAAGTATATTTAACATGTACGGATAAAGATAAAACCTATATCAGAAGCAATAATAGACCAGTTTCGAATTCTTAGTTGCGGCTGACTACAATGACAACAGATTCAATTTGTACAGACTTAGCCTCGTTTTAATTTTAAATATTCAAAAATACTAGTGAGAGAGAGTGAGAAGTCACACCTCCAACAACAAACAAAGTTGTAAATAGTGCAAAACTACATTGGCCTTTACAAATATTTAATTTCATGAGGCTCAGGCTCTACAAATGAATCCGTTGTCATAGGAAGTCAGCGGCAACTGTGAAATCGAAACTAGTCAAGAACAATTGATGGAAAGTCCTCAATTTAGACTTAAAAGCAAACATAAATTCTGTATGCGCTTTATATTTCATTCCGTCCATGCTAATTAGTTTTGTGTTAATCTTCTTTCCAGAAAAAAGAGCGTGACTGGCTAAGGAGAGCTGGTCAATATTACGATGTAAATGAGGATACCCTAAATAAACTACGCTTTCTGGACGAGGATCCCAGAACAGAGATTCTTTTAACTAGATGTGATCGACGCCAGCAAAACGATAATGTAACAAGAGTCAGAAAAAGCTCGACATTTGTAAAATCATTCAAAGAAGTAATAAAACGAAGAAAACGTCAAGCCTCCTCTCCAAAACATGACTCGTGTTGTGGCAATATTAGGCAGTTGATGCTAAGCTGTGTGACGCATACTTACTTCGACTACCTAATTATGACTTTTATTCTATTGAATACTGTTGTCCTCGCTTTATATCACCATGGGATGGACAGATCATTTTCTAAAACACTGGATATTTTAAATCAGGTGAGAAGATTTGTTTAATTTTTATCTTGGTTGTAGCATCTTGTTCTTATATGTGGAGAAACGTCCCAGCTTAGATGGTTATCTTCCCAGCTAAGTCATTTCTAGCAAGTTTTTAGATATCAAAACAACTTTACTTGTGTCCCGTTTTTAGGATAGAAATTGTCCCAGCCATGTATTAAAGGGTTCCCCTTCCACGCAAGTTTGAGCTGGGAGGGTTACCCTCCCAGCTGCGTCAACTTCTTAGCGACCAATAGATATAGCTAAACATATGCCTTGTCTAACCGAAGCTAACATAACCAATTATCGTAATTTAGGTGTATACTCTTGGCCTACTTGATCCAGGTAGGCGACAGCAAAAGTTGACCTGAATAGAAATATATCTCAGCCTCCGAGGGAATCTTCCAAAGTGAATCAACTTGGCTTTTAGCCGAGTCTAGTTCGTGTTTCTCGTGTAAACGGTTCGAATGGTCTTACAAAAAAATGTAAAATCTCGCCCAGATTAATGCGGGAAGGCAGTTGTTCTTTTAGTTCAGACGTGCACACATACAGACAAAAGCTACTAAAACGGCCTGTACAGAAACCGAATACTTTTTAAAAGATCAAAAATCTTAGCTTGAGTCCTGTGAAAAGGGTCAAATTTTATTCGTCCCCATTAATTGGCATTGTCTGTAGAAAAAAATAATTCTTTCGTTAATAGTTTCTTAAAGTTCAGTTTAGCAACGTAGATGAAAGCACAATTTGCAATGAGATACTGACATACGGTCGAGTGTCATGGTTTGTTTAAGTATTATGTTCCTTTTTTCTCTTTAGGCTTTTCAATCCTATCATACTTATTTTAGCATGCAGTTTGTTGTTGCAATAATAGGTCTTTACCGCCATTTTTTTGATGGAAATGATATGCAAGCTGATAGCCCTGGGACCAAAGCTTTACCTGAAAAGTAGCTGGAATATTTTTGATGGGGTTGTTGTCATTGCAAGCGTTATTGACACAGTACTGGAGCTGGGGAAGTGGCGAGATTCGTCCTACGGTACCAGTGTGTTCCGCTCGTTTCGTCTGGTAAGAAAACCGTTTGTCTTATCTTGGTATAAATTGAGTCATTAATATTTCCTCTTGTATCAATGGTGATGATGATGACGATGGTGACGATAATGATGATGATGATGATGATGAAAATGTTGATGGATAATGATGGTGATGAATTAAACTATATATTGTATTGTATTAAAATATTGTATTGTATTGATGATGACGATGTTGATGATGATGATGATGATGTTGATGATGATTATGATTATGATGGTAATGATAACCATAATATAAACAATAATAAAACACACACAAAGAACAACTAATTGGGTGAGGATATAAAAGAAAATTGCAGAATGGGACCTTGGAGAGAGTATGTCATCGAGGGTTGGAAAGATCTTACACGAGCTAGTAATTGTCCACATGCCCTACTATTAATCTTTTTAGTATTTGAATTCATAGTTTCCAAAAAGCTCAATTCAACTACAGAGCCACGAAATGCTATTTTCACTTACATATTTGCATTCTTATCATTTTGAGAATTAGTTAAACAAAAATCATGTCTTCTATTGATATTTATATCACTGAAACAATTATTTCGTTTTCATCTTTGCTGAAATTTTGATTTTATGAGCTGAATCGAGCAAACATTTTACAGCATCTCGGTAATCAGATGGTTTATGGGTTCAATTCCTGTTAGTTTTTTCTCCTGAACAAACCAAGCTTGTGAGAGTTTGAAAATATTTTTTTTCTACAGCCTTGGTTTCTATTAACTTCGTTTTAAATGTTCAGACAAGTGCTTCTTTTTTGTTGTGTCTAGTTTTGGATCTGTAAGATCTTTGGCCATTAAGTTACAATAGTTATTAAATGGTAGTAGTTGTTTACACAGGGTTGATGCAGGGTCATTAAAAGGCATTGAAAGTCATTATTTTGCTTTTTGCAAATTTAAGGCCTTAAAGGAGCAATGTCCTGCCTCGGGAGACTAGGTTCTAGTGAGAGATAACTTGATTTCGTATTGGCCCAATACGA
>JAOBYJ020137196.1:0-10007 GCA_025403565.2 Palythoa heliodiscus | reverse complement strand
AGTAGTCTCTAGCAGTCCTATGGCGTGTTTAGGAGATGATTCCATGGTGTGTCAGTAGTCTCTAACAGTCCTATGGCATGTTTAGGAGCTGAACAATCAACGTTATGAAGTGATTTTCTCCGTAATGTACGCAATTTAAGCATTATGATGTAAAATTTTCCAACATACCTCAACACTTATTTTTCTGCTAATTTGCCTCCGTAGGCTACCAGATCGACTGTCTTGTCTCTCCAGCTTAATATCACCATTGACAACCACAGCTTCTTCTGTCTCCTCATCATCCTCACTCACTTCACCAGCCTCTGTGTTATTATCTGAGTCCGATGGCAGCTTCTTATTCTACCAGAATTACAAACAACAAAGTGCGTTAAAGATATATTTAATTGGACTTAAGATGTTCATTTATTTTCTGGAAAAAGTAGTTAACAAAAGAAAAGGTCAAAGTGGTTGTGTGCCAACTACTAAATGTCTATGTAGGATTGTATAATAAGTTCTATGCAGAAAGTTTTGAGTCCAGTTGCTAAAGAGCCGATTAGAAGTAAACCAGGGTTTAATTCTTAATTTATGTTCTTGTTTTCAACCTTATACGGACTGAGTTGGACTGCAGATTGGGGGTCAACTAGCAGTTGCGGTTCCTTTACCTTGGTTGGCAGAGGTTTCTTATTTTCCCTCCTCTAAAGAGAAGCAAATGAAACGTCTGCGTGGATCTGATCGGTTTTCTGTCGAGCATGCGCGAAAGTAAACATCACGATGGTGAGCTCGAACTCTGTCAGCGGATAAGTCAGCTGGCTCATAGATAGTTATCGATACTTTGCCTTACGACATAAGTCAAAATTCAAACTGATAATAACGGATTTTTAAGCCGGTTTTAATTTAATTTATTTGCCCAGTCTTTCGGACGGCACTGAGCAGGTGTTTCTTTTCCTTCTCTTCTGGTGGTAATGGTGATGGTAATGGTGCTGGTGGTGTTGATGATGGTGATGATGATGACGGTGGTGGTGGTGGTGTTGATGATGATGGTGGTGGTGGTGATGGTAATGGTGGGGGTGGTGATGATGATGGTGGTGGTGACGATGATGATGGTGGTGGTGGTGGTGATGATGATGGTGGTGATGGCAATGGTGGTGGTGGTGATGGTAATGGTGGGGGTGGTAATGATGATGGTGGTGGTGATGATGATGATGGTGGTGGTGATGATGATGATGGTGGTGGTGGTGATGGTAATGGTCGTGGTGGTGATGATGATGGTGGGGGTGGTGATGATGGTGGTGGTGGTGGTGATGATGATGGTGGTGATGGTAATGGTGGTGGTGATGATGGTGGTGGTGATGATGATGGTGGTGGTGGTGATGATGATGGTGGTGGTGGTGATGGTAATGGTGGTGGTGATGATGGTAATGGTGGTGGTGTTGATAACGATGATGGGATCATATTGGTGGTGATGATGATAAATGAATTTACCTTTATTAGTATTTTGCTCTGTAAACTCTCTGGAGAAGGTAAACTGTTTTCATTTTCTCCTGGAGGCGTAGTGTACAGTTTTCCTAAGGAAAAAAAGCACGCAAACCTCATTTAAAATTGTAACTACAGTATTTTACAATACAAAGTTCACACAAAACTTCACATACCGAAGTTGAAAGTTCTTCATATTTGATTTGATTTGATCAGGTTGAAATTTTCAACATTTTGATTCATTTCCTAATTCATTTTTTATTTGACCTCCATATCTCACCATTTAAAATTTCACCCCTCTCCATTATGACCAGCCAAATGGACTTTTGCATAATATTTATACTAGGGATGAAATTACTCAGATTTTTAGGGGGGAATCTCATTAGTTTAGGGGGAATAGATTATCTTAAACTAAATTATCAATTCAATTATTATATTATCTGTACCTTTGAGAATTTCTTTGAGGTGCTTTGCCATTATTTTTTGTTGTCTTACACTGCAGTGGTTTTCTATTGAAAGGACTAGTGGGTACCTAAAGAGTACAAAAAGAGTACAAAAAGTACTACATAAGAAGAAGACCAGTGTAATAGTATTAAACATGAAAAAAAAATGATACAATATGTAACGGCCTGGTCCTTGTCGTGTAAAATGTACCATGGCAACTTGAATCATTGAACAAGAGCAGTTTAACATGATTAGCACAGCGCATTCGTGCATGAAGTTACTGTCTCAATCAATACAATGTATTAAAACTTGGTCAAATATTAAAATGACCATAGTTTGTGAAGATTAGAAAATCTTATTATTCGGTAAATAGCAATGCATTCATCTGTGATATTACTGTCTGAACAGGTCAAATGCAATAACCAGTTTCTAAAGATGCTATTGTTCAACCCCCCTCCAAGCCGCACAGTCTCACAAGAGTGCATAACTCCGATTTCTGTAGTGCTAAATGGGTGAAAGTGTTCAACCCCTCCCCCCTTCGCCCCCCCCCTTCCCCGGAACAGGACACTAATCCATCCATCCATGTTAGCCTCAAACAAAAGGTAGTATTCAGTTAAACAGCTGAGTTGACTGGAACAACTTGGGTAAAGTGTCTTACTCAAGGACACCACAAAATGGCTTAGCCATGTACAAACCAACCACCTCTGGATTACAGATCAGTTGTAAACGCTAACCACTTGACAACTGTTTCCTGAACTGCAAACTGTTCGTTCTGTCATACTTACGGCGAGACTGTGAAAGCATGTTCCTTAATGGTGGATAAGACATCTTTGAATAGTATCTTGGAGGTCAATGTGTGTCCATGGTATATGATTGGTTCATCATTTGCTCCATCCCAACAATCCACTGGAGAAGTACAGGAACATGATAGAAAGAAATTGTTGAAAACAAAAGCACCTGTAAAATCTGAAGAGCTACATAGAACTTTAGGTAATCCTCCTAATTCAAGCACATATATAGTAGGAAAGCCTCCATCCACAACAAATTGCTGGCAAAGGATATCTCACCGAAATGCAAAAGTTGTGAAACTATTTTTCTTCTTTCAAAGCATTATCTCAAACTCCTTTTCAAGAAAAGTTGACTTTTTTTTAAGACAAGTCCCAATTTCATTTAACCAAAAGTTAAATTTAGGGGTGTTATAGGAAGGGTGGGCGGTGCCAAATTTAATTCAGGTTTAAAGAATTTTGCATTTATTTTCTACAAGCTACTGTACTTGATTAGTTTCTTACTTCTCATTACCAAATTTCTTGTTTTGAATGAGTTGCATTAAGAGAAACTTATGAGATGCTGATCATTTATTTCTATGGTTAACTGTAAGGGTTAATGATAGGTTTTTAAAGCCTTTTGGGTGAGAGATATAAAATTTATTGTGGATATTAAATTGCTGTTTATTTGTGAAAATTTAAGCCATGATGACTAAAATAGTTTCATTTATAACAACTGAAAACTTCAAGCTAAAGAAATAAATAAGAATGAATTGATTGTACCAAACATTACTTTCAACATACATTCTACACATCTACAGCCACTGAGGAGAGCGTTGGTGTATCCTTCCACACTTGACCTCCCACTCAACTGATTATCTAGTAAGTAACTAGAGAAAACGTTTGCCAGTTTTAACATCATAATTTTGTATTACATTAGGGCACACCAACCATCAATAAGTTAGCTTTTATCTTACTTATAATTTGTCTTTCTTCTGTATGATTTTCTTAAGTAGTTTTTCTAGGGAACAGTAAATGCTGTAGTAAAGCCAAACCAAGTAGGAAACAGTAAATGTTGCAGTAAAGCCAAGACAAGTAGGAAACAGTTAACGTTGTGGTACAGCCAAACCAAGTTGGGAACAGTAAATGTTGTGGTACAGCCAGACAAGTAGGAAACAGTAAATGTTGTGGTACAGCCAAACCAAGTAGGGAACAGTTAATGTTGTGGTACAGCCAGACAAGTAGGAAGCAGTTGTTGTGGTACATCCAGACAAGTAGGAAACAGTAAATGTTGCAGTAACGCCAAGACAAGTAGGAAACAGTTAATGTTGTGCTACGGCCAGACAAGAAGGAAACAATAAATGTTGCAGTAAAGCCAAGACAAGTAGGAAACAGTTAATGTTGTGTTACAGCCAAACAAAGTAGGAAACAGTTAATGTTGTGTTACAGCCAAACAAAGTAGGAAACAGTTAATGTTGTGGTACAGCCAGAAAAGTAGGAAACAATAAATGTTGCAGTAAAGCCAAGACAAGTAGAAAACAGTTAATGTTGTGTTACAACCAAACAAAGTAGCAAACAGTTAATGTTGTGGTACAGCCAGACAAGTGGGAAACAGTAATTGCTGTAGTAAGGACAAACCAAGTAGGAAACAGTAAATGTTGCAGTAAAGCCAAGACAAGTAGGAAACAGTTAATGTTATGGTACAGCCAGACAAGTAGGAAACAGTAAATGTTGTGGAACATCCAGACCAAGTAGGGAACAGTTAATGTTGTGGTACAGCCAGACAAGTAGGGAACAGTAAATGTTGCAGTAACGCCAAGACAAGTAGGAAACAGTTAATGTTGTGGTACTGCCAGACAAGTAGGAAACAGTAAATGTTGCAGTAAAGCCAAAACAAGTAGGAAACAGTTAATGTTGTGTTACAGCCAAACAAAGTAGGAAACAGTTAATGTTGTGGTACAGTCAGACAAGTAGGAAACAGTAAGTGTTGCAGTAAAGCCAAACCAAGTAGGAAACAGTAAATGTTGCAGTAAAGCCAAGACAAGTAGGAAACAGTTAATGTTATGGTACAGCCAGACAAGTAGGAAACAGTAAATGTTGTGGAACATCCAGACCAAGTAGGGAACAGTTAATGTTGTGGTACAGCCAGACAAGTAGGGAACAGTAAATGTTGCAGTAACGCCAAGACAAGTAGGAAACAGTTAATGTTGTGGTACTGCCAGACAAGTAGGAAACAGTAAATGTTGCAGTAAAGCCAAAACAAGTAGGAAACAGTTAATGTTGTGTTACAGCCAAACAAAGTAGGAAACAGTTAATGTTGTGGTACAGTCAGACAAGTAGGAAACAGTAAGTGTTGCAGTAAAGCCAAACCAAGTAGGAAACAGTAAATGTTGCAGTAAAGCCAAGACAAGTAGGAAAGAGTAAATGTTGTGGTACAGCCAAACCAAGTAGGGAACAGTAAATGTTGTCATATCGCTAAGCCAAGTAGGAAACAGTAAATGTTGCAGTAAAGCCAAGACAAGTACTGTACAGTATGAGAGTCAAGTATTTGCTGTGTTTTGACGAGGATTTTCCACTGAAATGAAGTATCTCATTATTTTCACACAAAAATAGATTTGAAGTACCTTATCACTTGCCTATAAGCATTTGTTTTTACCACCAAACTCATGTTACTTTAAATAAACTGATAAAACTGTTCATTCTAAAAAGATTTTGTTCAAACTCAGTTGGTTCTGGCACTTTAACTTAATTACTATACAATTACTTTGCATATCAATTAACGTTAATAATGATAAATGCATAATGAAGTTATACACCGACTTTTGAAGATTATGATGTTAATTTATTATTTATCATAATTATTGTTAATATAAATCCTATAATATTAATGTACACAATCTCATATAAACTGCAGTACAAACCAATTCACCGTATCTGTTTCACCCTCAGTGGCACAGATGAGCCCAATAAACTGACCTGGATGTAGACTGAAGATGGGTAAACTCTCAGTGCTGATGATAAATCCCGTTTATTTTTAAGGTTAACTATAAGAAAATGAATTGCGCCAACACTTACGTATTGTGTGAAGATGCAATGAAATAATGTGCCAACGGCTGAGTCATGTTCTGACAAACACTTTTATGTTCAGGATCCAAGATATCACAATCTGATTCTAACAAATATTGGGTGAAACCTGAAAAGAGGAATGAAAAATGTCAGCACATCATCTCACCTAAGACCCAAACCATTAAAATGTAAAATTAAAATAATATGTTTTATACAGATCTAAACAGTGATTCACAGTGCCTAATATGATTGTATTGATTATCAACATTTACCATCAATGCCCAAACACTTCTTTTTCTTTCCTTCTTCTGTGGGTTCACATCTGCTGATAACCTCTAGACAATGATCCTTGCCGACTCTGGACATCTAAATCAACATCATTGTAGACATATCAAAATTTAAAAAAACTAAAATTATCAAATGAATGAAAAAATGCTCAGATCAATTCAGTTTAGCTGGGTGTTAAGGTTTATATAATTATGTTGAACAAAAGACTAGTTTTGTTAATCAACCAGTACTGCGCTATTGAAGCGATTCCTAAAATCTACTAAAACTATGTGCACTACAAGCACATGTAATAACCACAGCAAACACAAGGATTTCTTTCCTTTTATTCTTTTTTTAATTTTTATTCCTGTTCTTTTCAATTATTATTGTTTTCATTATTCTTATAAATGGTTGTTGTCACTGCTGTAATTGCCACTGTCATTGTTATTGCCACTGTCACCTTCACTGTCACTGTCATTGTTACTCTTACTGTTATTGTCACTGTTATTGTCGATTTCTTTGTAGATGTCACTGTCATGGGCATTGCCATTGTCACTGGCATTGTTATAGTCACTGACATTGTCATTCTCAATGTCATTATCATTGTCACTGCCACTGTTATAGTCACTGACATTGTCATTGTCATTATCATTGTTATAGTCACTGTCATTGTCATTGTCATTTGTTATCATCACTGACATTGTCATTGTCATTAAAGTTGTTATAGTCACTGACATTGTCATTATCATTGTTATAGTCACTGACATTGTCATTGTCATTATCATTGTTATAGTCACTGACACTGTCATTGTCATTATCATTGTTATAGTCACTGACATTGCCATTGTCATTATCATTGTTATAGTCACTGACACTGTCATTGTCATTATCATTGTTATAGTCACTGACATTGTCATTATCATTATCATTGTTATAGTCACTGTCACTGTCATTGTCACTGTCAATGTCATTGTTACTGTCATTGTTATAGTCACTGTCACTGTCACTGTCATTGTTATAGTCATTGTTAATGTTACTGTCAATGTCATTGTCATTGTTACTGTTATTGTTATTGTCATTGTCATTGTCAATGTTTTTTTCATGATTTTCATTGTTGTTGTCATTATAAGTGACATGGTTATGGTTGTCGTAATGTTATTAGCATTGTTATTTATCATCCTGCATTCACACTGTTGTTTCTAGCACAAGAAGTCCAACGTGTTATCAGCATTCTTCATTGTTAGGTAGTCATACCCAAAGCTTTGACATTAGCTTCGATGTTTACTTACTCCTTGCTCAGACTCCAGGAAAAGCAATAAATCATCCGTTGTTAAATAATCATTATTACTTGCATATCTGAAATCAAAGAAATCCATTTGATAACGTTGTGAATAATTTAAAAATCACAAAGCAAAAAGTTCGCTGAGCTATTTTTGGCCACACAAGAAAACTCTACATTTCTACCATTTAACATAGTAACACGGGAGAACTTACAATAATAGTACAGATCGGACTGTTGTTGGTAGAGCCTTGATTGACTCTTATGATGACTTTCACATAATTTGTTGAAATCTCAGTCACTACTACCGTCAACAGTCCTAATCAGGACTCAACTAACCTGGACAATCTTACACCATAATAATAATAATAAAAAAAAATATTTTATAGCACGCTATTGCATGCTTCTAAGGTGCTACTAACAAGAATGAAAGAAGAGAAAATAATTTTAAAATTAAATTTCGGACTGGTATACCGAAGATGTGGGGTTCGAATCCCGCCAAGGGCTTAAAAATTATTTTCTCTTCTTTCATTCTATATCAACACACCGAACGCATTTAATATACTTTCATGCTACTAACAAGATTTGATATAAAACATTCATTACAATAAAAATATGATTAATTACAATAAAAATAAGATTTATAGAATTAACTTTTCCTTAAAACTATTTAAATTGCTAGCATTTCTGATATCCAGCTGGGGGCTATTTCATAAAGCAGGTGCAGCAGTTACAACATGATCTACAATGTTTTTTTGCCATCAATTTAAATGAATGGACTCCTTGCTCTGATATTTTCTTGCTGTTTACCCATGACACACAAATTCCCTCAATTTAACTGTTTCAAAATCTCTGCATCTCTCACATTTAATATATGAAAAGAACAAGACTTGATTGGGTGAATTTTCCAATAAGCCATTTGTCATGTTAGGAGGTTAAAGCACTGACTGAAACAATATATAAAACTTATTTACATTTCATGATCTACGATACTGTACATGTATTGCAAATAAACAATGAGAAACTAAATAAATGGATTCTAAATTTTAAATTTGAATGATACTTTACCTTGCTAAAAGAAAGTAGACCTCAGGCCTTGTTGTCAGTTCTTTGTAAAGAGATAAAAATTCCTCTCTTGTTAAACTGTTATTTTGTGGACAAGAACTGGTTACAACTGTTTCCTGAAAAAATATTTCCAGAAAAAAAGATTAATGTTTTCAACAGGTAAAAACATAATTATGAGCTTAGAGCTCTTCAATTTATCAGAAACTTACAACCAGTTAACAACTATTAACCTCTTAATCAATTGTACTTACAATAAAAAATAGCTATAGCTGTTAACTAAAATTTTCACTTTGGTGACTAAACTCTAAAACTTAATTACCAGTTTATGCTTTACTACACCTTACATTTGTACCTTAAAGTGTATATGACTGATTTTTTTTATCTTAGCTTATTAGCCCATAGTGTTAAAAAAAGGGCTTCAAAGCTTTTAGCTCCAGAAATCGTCTGAAACCCTTTTTTTCTTGCTTTAAATACTCAAACTTTCAGCTTAAAAACTGTCCCAAAATTGTGCGGGCAAAAGACTGGTTTTCAAACCAAGTGACATCACAAGGTTTGAAAACATAATAAATAAAATAACTATATGCTTTCTGAGCATTGCTTGGTTTATTTTATTTGTGGTCTGAAATCGCATGAAGTTGATTGTGATTGATAATTGATCACTGAATGTGATCTGTTGCTTTTAGTTCACTTGCTGCCATTTTGTTTTTGTGTTTTCAAACCTTCTGACATCACTTGGTTTAAAAACCAGTCTTTTGGCCGCATGAGTTACAGTATGGTACAATTTTTAAGCCAAAATTTGGAGTATTTAAAGCAAGAAAAAAAGGGTTTCAAATGATTTCTGGAGCTAAAAACTTTGAAACCCTATTTTAATGTTTAGAGCTAAATCTGAGCAGTATGAAGCAGTGTTTTTTCATTCTAGGAGGACCAATCATTGACTTTCCAATTAGACTTACACCTACTTTGGGATATATATAATAAACAATTAGTTTTCTGTAGTAATATATTGTAACATAGTTTTTAATTTATTATATTTATTTTACCTTAAAACATGAGATAATTTTATGCATGTTAATTAATCTAGAATATTGTCTTTGAAAAGCCCTTATGGGGAAAGATAATAAAGTATGTAAACTATGTATGTATATAATGTGCAAAAAAAAATAGTAACTTCAGTAACTATAAGAAAAGAATAAGAGATTCTCAGGTTCAAGAATAATTTTCTCCTGACTTTGAAATGTCAGGTGTTCACAGTTTAAATTTTTGACAGATTTTGAATAAGTCAGCTGTTCCTTGACTGAAGTCTTGGGCATGTATGGAAATAAATTTGCAACATAGAGAGTCTATCTAGTAAAACAAATGAGAAAAAATGTTTTATTTGTTAAAAAAAAAGAAAATTTCATGCCCTGATTTAATTACTGTGTTTTTCTCTACAATTAAAAAATTACTCTTGACTAATGAGGGTTCTCAATGATCTCTCCTACTGCAGCATCACTGCTACATAATTATTCATAAATTAACATAATTTCAGTTTTTATTACATCTATTTTGAAATCACAGTCAATCTGCGCAATCTGATTGGCTCAGAGCAGTGCAATTAATTCCTAAATCGCACTATTTTGAACTCTAAATCACATCTTTTTTTCAGCCATTCACAAGCAAGCATTAAAATA
>JAOBYJ020136988.1:0-10017 GCA_025403565.2 Palythoa heliodiscus | reverse complement strand
TTGAATTGTTTCTTTGAAATAAAGTGCATTTTTATCCAAATATTTTGGTAAATACTAAAACAACTATCCCCCTCAGGATCGGTGCCTAGCAACTATCCACCACTATGCACCTCCCCTTCGGGAGATAGTTGTTAGCTATTGTTTGAACTTAAGCTAACATTCCACATTTTCCGAGAAAGGTGAGAATTCAAGTGACGAAAATTAATTGGTCTGCCCAAAATAGGGCGGGGGAGGGGAGGGGGCGTACGCCCTCTATACCCCCACTTGGATCCGGCCCTGCGTTAATAGTAATAGGAACCAACTCTGCATAGCCGATCACTACTACCAGTTAGCTGGATACTAATTAGCACAAATAGTAACTCTGGAATTTCTGGGTTCAAATATGGTCACAATATTTTAACAGAAATGTTCCAGAAGAATTTGTCTTTATCAGTACAAATGATAATTTTAAATTCCCTATTTTAATCACCGATCTGACTTTTTACCCACTGACAAAAATTTCCCAAACGCATGTTTTACCGTTAATTTATTAACCCTTCTTTGAGTCCTGAACACATCAAATGATGTATGGTAAATTCTCCCAACCAAGAGCTCTCCATACTTTCTATATAAGTAGTTTGGGAATATTTGGCCTTTCCACTTCCACAGCTTAATCCACTTGATCAATTCCTTATTTCTCATTACCAGCTATATTATTTTGTTTGAGTTTTATAAGTAGAAGTTACATGTTGATAAACTGCCTGGGGCTGAAAAGGTTAACGCTCAAAAAGCTGGTCGGACGAACTTGAACCTATTTTTACACATTCCAAAGATTCCTGACCTATTTGTTGGTGTTTGACATTAGGTGTTCTCCGCGTGCCTATCATGTTTGTGCCATGCATACACAACAGGTCAAACTCCACAATGCACTTTGCGGTTACACAAAGAACCTAAAACCTTATTCTCAACTAAGTGGAAAGGAAAAGTCAGAGGGTCACAAAAACAAAGAACCAAAAATGCACAAAAAAACTCGTCCTCTAGGCTACCAGTCCAAAACAAACTTTAGTTTCTTTTAAAATTTTAAAATTTTGATTCAATATTCATCTGAAACAGTGGTTGCAATTAAATGACTCGACTGAATACAATTTTGTAAACTGTCATTCCATATATCGATTATCTAAAGTTTTCTTCCCAGTTCTCTCTTAATTCCATTTAAGCAAGTAATTATATTACTTGTGTGCTTGATAGTTTGAACTTTTCGTTCCGGTGTAATATTGGCTGCTCGGACGCTTGTGCGGTTTTTACTCTTATTTCGAGAAATATTATCGTGATACGAAGTTCGTGCAGTTAAATGTTTGAGTTAGTTAGCGTTCTCTAGCTCCCTGTTTTTAAAAGGATCTGCCAAATCCTTACGAGAGTGTTGAGTTTTTAAATTATTTAATAGTGATTTCGTGATTGGGCGCCGTAAATTAGTTATATTTACCTTTGACATGATATGAATCGTAATTGGGTCATGGCGTCGTTAGGTTGAATCCCTCTTTTAAGAATAAAAATTGAAAAAATCTAGAGATACGTTATGCATCTTTTAGCAATATCTGCTAGATATAACGTAACTGCGGTACAGCTTGGAGTTCGGCATCACCTCAAGAGATAAAGCTGGTGATATATAGGAATGGACTCGATAAGTGCACGTGTTGCGCTCGGCGCATGCCTAGGCGACTTTTGTTACAGTGTTTGGGAGCGAGCACCGACATCAAGCATTTGCAAGTAGGGCCAGTAGTTTACTTCTTTAGGATATTGGCGACGTTTTTCATCAGTTACCAGCTCTGTCATCTCAAGTTAGGTCTTAGCTTTCAGACGGCATCTTGCGCGTTTCCTTTTCCAAGGCAGTGTTTCAGGTAATTTAATTTAATATATTTTGTGATTATTACTACAATCGCTTCGCACTTGTTAGAATGGAATTGCCGCTCTCTAGTTTCTATTTATTTTCATTCACCCATGGCCACATCTTAAGTAGTTTTTATTTCTTATCACATCTTATGTTATCCTTCAAACCCTGATTTTCTTTTCAAGGCAAAAAAAGCAACTTCACTTGGCTGCTAACGTTACTTTGGTGGTCCTAAAAAGTGGCGTGTGAAGCCAGCGCTGACAATCCTACTCTTTACTTGAGAACAGTTTCTGCACACACCGCCGTTAACACTCACAGGTTAATTATGGAGTTGTTCATCGGAACTGTGACTTTTTATTCACCTACAAAACGTGTTTGTTTTATCCACCAATGTAACTTTCGTGGCACAGTTAATCAGAAGTCGGAAGAGTCAGTTACAGCGTTGGGTCATGGGGCTTGTTCTTGTAGGTAAAGTTCTTTGATCATTTCCTGTTTTTGGAAGCTGAACTCATTACCTTGTCGAAGTACCGCACACAACGTTTACATTTGCATTTATGGACATAGAATCTGTATTTGCGAAACATTTCTCCAATCTTGACTGAAAGAAGCCCGTCAGTTCTGTTTCTGTAGCCTAAATGAAAATTTACATTTATGCTATTGTATATTGAAACTACTACGGCATAGTTGTTTATTTATTGTCCATTGATAGATGATATAAAGTGTTGTTCTGTTCATAGCGTGACTTTCACATTATTTCTCCAAGAGCAGGTATACAACGGATAAAACACTGTTTGATTGTAAAAGCTAATTAAAACTCAACTTGTTACGGATTCTGTTTCCTGAAATCATCTCGGATAATGCAACGTTCTTATGAATTCGAAAGTCTTGTTTGTGCCCGCGGGACCGTATTCGTGTTGTACAAATATGATTAGAATGTGTTGACACGCTATCGCCAGTGTTTCGTATCTTGATGCAAAATTACACATGTTATTGCAGGTTTTTGGAATCTGTTCTCAGTTGTGCATGGTTCACAGTCTAGGAGTGAGACTTGATGCACTTCTATCGAGATAAACGTTATTTTGTGCGAGGGGTTATTAACAAACCCTCTTCTAGCTCGACATTGTGATACTTTATGGACAAACGTTTAAACTTTAATAAATTATACGATCGGGTTGAGGTAAGGACTTGCATGAAATATGGCCGATACACTGGATTTACCGAAAACGAGCCCATTAAACCTTATCAGGTGTGGTTATAAAATTTAGGTTTTTACTCTATACTGGCGGTAACACGTGGGGTGGCCAACGACTTAATGGACGCTAATCGGTATACTCATTACAAAAATATTTTACCGACGCGAGTTTTACATAGTTAACAGAACAGGGTTGCAGAGCTCTGCAGCAGTTGTATGAATTGATCATCGTATAGTTTGTTTTTTGAAACTCTTCAAAAGTTAATCGCACCAATACCCTATTACATACACAGCTCTCAAGTCAACAACGCTTCGTAGCGAATCCACCAACGAATAATAGCGTTGTTGATACGATGTTATCAGTTTAACTTTAACTGAAACAATTCACGTTTTCTTTTGTTCTTGTCAGTGGCAGTCAGTATAATTCCAAGTACAGGTCGCAGTTATGGTTAAAATAATATGGTATAGTACAATAAATGACAAAGAAACTATTTCTTAACATCGGTTATAGTCTCGAATATCATCATTTTTATGTCGATTTCCTTTGTCTACAATATCTACAATCAAGTTCTCGCTAAGGACAAATTAGAAATAGCAAACACAATGTATAATGTTGCGTGCAACTATTTATGTGAATCAGTGTTCTTCATTACATTACAAGAGCAAAGTGAGTGAAGTAACTAATCCTAATCAGATACAGAGGGTATTGCCAGAGTAGTAAACATTCCTCTACTGATTGCCAGGCTAATGTCAGTCTTGACTTACCTCAAAACGACAAATAGGATAAGAAACTAAATAGATGCGCAGTAAGTGTTTGTGTTGCGGTTGCGATCAAAACTTTTGTAGATTTCTCGGCGACTCTTATTAGCTCCGTTTAATGTCTGTAAAGGAACAAATACCCTTACTATTAAAATAGAGTTAAAATAGTTACAAATATATATAGAAAAGAGAAATTAGTCCACATCTTCGCACATCCCTGTATTACATTCTCTTCAGTGATGACAAAAATTTCTAAGACAGATTAAAGAAATATAAAGAATCTGTTTTTAAGTTTATGAGATGATTGAACCCTTTCTCCTCTATATTTTGAAATTTACTATTTATCCTTTTGCCTTTGGATGAGCAGTGTGTTGGAATTAAGTTTTTACTAGTTCATTTCAGTCTCGACTTGTTCGTACTTTTTTGTTTCTTTGGTTTAATTTTTTTCTGAGAAACAATACGATGAACGTCGTGTGCCAGTTAGATACGGCAATCTGAACCTCACTAGTTTTCTGTGTTTACAGATGTTGATCTTCCGACAATGTAAATACAGTAAAAAACTGGATATAAGATTATTCAAGAATTCTAGACCTCAGAGTTTTAGCGTCTGTTTGCTTGCGGCTCTGAGGATCGTGTTCTTGAATTTTGTTAAAAGTTGAGTCTTATTTAGCAGTTAGAAACTTTATATTATGTAACTCAGGGGTAGTACAGAAAGTTGCTGGTAAAAGCCAGGCCTATTTCTAGAACACTGAATAAATACTACCAGGACTTTATTTCTTAAAATGTAAACGTCAATTAAAGAAACCTATAAAATAGATAGCAGTACATCGGTATACGTGGTCAACGAGGACAATGAACATTTATAAAAGTCGGTTGATGCATGCGAGTCAGAATCTTCAAACTTTTTGCTGAGTTTTTTAATTTGTTTTATGTAATTTTGACTTCACGATATTCTATTTGAAAGATGAAATTTAAGTCTTTAAAAATTTTGTGAGGTTGTGCTAGATATTTTTTTCCAAAACTTGTTTGCTTAGGAATTTTTCAGGATTTGAGAACCCTGCTAACCCGACAACAGTTGATTTTCATTATTACTTTCAGATATAAATTTATTCAAATTGTTTCAGAAACGCCGGAAGTGTTCACAGCCTAAAAAATATATTGATTTGGATATATAAACTGTGTCGAAATTTCAGAGTGTTAACCACACTTTATAAAAAGGTGCACGGTGACGTCGCAGAAAAGTATATAACATTTTATGTATGTAATACCGAAAAACAAAGTACTTTGTTGCCCGCCGAGTAAAAATTTCCCGAAGTAATCAAACCCTCTTTTTTTAGATAACAATAACAACAAGCTTTTATTAACAATTTGACAAAAAATTTAGACATTTTTATTTGATGCAAAGCAAAGAGAAAGAACCTTTGGATTTTTTGTTATAAATGGGAATTTACAATAAGATAAGATTTGAATCACTAGGATTACTGAAGTGTCGATACCTGCTCTGGTCTCAGCATCATTTCTTCCTCCGTAGCTGATGCCTTCACTGTAAATGGAAATGGTTATTGTAATCATCCGTTAATAGTTTGTTAGTTCTTTGACTTTCTTGTTCTTGTCGGCATATCTGTGTAGGTATAGACAAGGGATCAATAGAGAAAAGGGGAAAAAGAAGACAAAGCCTAAGGTTAGGCTATATTTGTTTTCAACCACATTAATTCCATAACATTTTGAAAGTCAAAATACTTTTTAATCTAAAGGGAAGAAAGCATTCCTTTAGCCTTTACTTTTCATTCTAAAACACCTACTTCAGTGAACAAAGGAAATATTGATCTCTTTTAACATTTTTGAAGTACTGATGGTATAAATTCAAATGAATGGAAGTCGGTGGGTTTTTACAATGAATTTCGTTTGGTAAAACTGACCTATAACAAGAAATGGGACACTGAAAAATAAATACCAGGGCGGAGAGAGGTTAAATACATTTATTGATAGAAAACGCAGAATGTCATTTACCATTTAGGTAAAATTAGTTGCAACATTTTTAAGCAGTACTGAAAAGCTAATACAACTAGAGTATAAAAACGTACCCGGCGTTAAACGACTCGATGCTTGTTACACGTAAAATGACAATTAATTTTTGTAGTTTTGCTATTTATGCATGTAATGAAGCACTTTTTTCTCTAAAAATACTGGATTGATAATAAGTATCACTGTATGCGACCTTGGGCTCATGGCTCATGGCTCATGTTTATTTTGATTTGTGTTCGTGAGGAAGGAGGTAGCCTGATTCGAGAGCGCAGTTTCGTAATTTCCGGCATTTGTGCAAGTTTCCAGTGTTTCATCCTAACATGCTTTGAAAAACCAACCGAATCAAGGCGAATACTCGTTTTATATTCGCAAAAACCGCTCTTGACATAATGCCCATCTTTTTACAATACATGGCCCTCGTTTTGCATTCATAATTAATTTTAGAGATTAGATTAGTCGGTCAAGCAAGTTCTACAGCAGTTTCGTTAGAGTTTTAAATATAGTTCTCGTAAAACCCAACTGGAAGTATATTCATTTTTATAGGAATGTTTATGGTAGTGGTAGACTATGTCCATTGGACTTGTTTATTCATTTTTCCGCAATTGGAAGCCACGTTACTTTAATAGTTTTATGCTTTGTTTGAACGGATATGTACTGGGGGTTTATATTATGCTTCGCCTTTTCGTTGTGTTTGTTAACGGCAAAGTTGTTCGATTTTTTTGGGATTCGCAGATTGTTACGAGGTGATACAAAAAGACATTGGAGATATATTCTCAAGTACGAACATATTTTTTAAAGGTAATTACAAGTAGATTGATTCACTTCTTAACACTGCTGTTCATTGATAGGCGTATTGTTAGTGTTACGAGTACAGGAATAGTACGAACATATCGAAATGTTGGCAGCAAAAGTTGAAGTCTCGAATTTAGTAGTTGTAAACCGGTTCAACATGAAAACCCGAAACTTGCAATAACCGAAACAAGAGCGATGAAAATTATTATGTGTCGTGTGTCGATAACAACTACTGAAGCGATGGAAAATCAAAGAAAGTGCTTGAAGAAAAATAACCCTGTCGTGTTGTGCAATATAATCTTGTGAATCACAATGAAGTTGTACGTTTTCTTTATCGTTTCACTTTCAATCCCTTTTTTCTTTTTTCTTTTGTAAGGACAAAAAAGCTTGTGCTAATTTGGTATTCAAAGCTGTTGGCAGAGTAGCGGCGTGTCGTAAAGAACAAAAACATTCCATTTATCAATTGAAAAGAAACATGTAAACAAAACAATGCAAAACAGTGATTGGTTTGAAATGTGTCAAGAAAAGTAGTGTTGACAGATGACAGGAATTTAAACAATTGCTGGTTGATCGCCTCTCTGTGTTCCACGAAGCAGTCATATTGCAAACAAAATTTTTTACTTGTTTTTTAATGCCGTTACAGAAATATGTTGCTTATTGCTTAACAAAACAATCTTTAAACCAGGATTTTGTCGAGTTCAATGTTTTTGACGGTTATTTACGATTTCGTGTACTCACTTCCCGCCAGCGATACTATTGGTTTGAATGCATCACGTGACTCGTGGAATAAGTGGAATTAGTTTAGTCACCAGCAAGCTCACGGAATGAGCGGGATTGCGTGTTTTCTTTCGCCGAGTTCGACCGAGCTTTGGCAGAATAGTGTTAAAGGAACTTTCGTGGCGGGAAAAAGAAACCGGATGGTGTGACGATCGTTTGAAACAAACAACCATTTGTTACTTTTCGAATGCTGAAAAGGTAAAGGTGTTCTTATAAAACCGAATCGTACATCGGATGTTTTTAAAAGAACTGAGAGTGGGGATGTCGATTTGGGAAGTTACGTCCCTTCTCGAAAGAGATCAAAGTTGTAGTGCAAGCCACGTGTGGTTTGTTTACGTTCGAACGCCGCTTTACTGCAGCTTGTTATCGTTATAAAATAGCTTTTAACCTACCATTTGAAACATAAAAGCTATGGCGTGTTTTGTTGATAAAACAGAGACGCGGTTTTTGTTTTATTTAGCGTTCCTTTCGAGTCCTTAATTTGATCTACTGCGCGGTGTTAAAATGAAGGTGGCTTCAAGTTGCACGGGCATCAAGCAGCGAAACGGCAGAGGGCACAACGGTTTGGTGGGGCGATGTTTTGTCTTGTCTGGGTACTTTTGTTACGGATTCTTTCTGATACCATTTATATACGTATTGCAGGTTGGTAACCAGCTAGTGGTATGAGGAGAGGAGCGGCTCTAAAACACTTGTAGAAGTTAACCGTAGAATGAACGATCCTTTAAACCGAACACGAGAAAACGTAATGACGACAGATCGCATTGAGGATTCGGATTCGCAGAACTCGCGCACGGTTTCTACCCCTGACCCTACTACGCACTCCTCCAGCACTTCAGATGGGGAAAGGGGAACGGCTGAGCGCGACTCCGTGGTTGACGTCGGAGACACTAAAAAGAGAAATGGCTTCGACAAAGGAGAGGATAAAAAGGTAAAGTTTTCTCATCTTCAGCGAATTGATTCGATGATTGACCATGAGCCAAGGTTCGGGGTTAACCATAGATTTACGAGCTCTAGCACTTGGGTTGGGTAACGTTTATGTTTGCTCTTCTCACTAACTTTTAGTTAATCCTTGAGCGACGAGGGTGCCTTTTATATAAATGTTGTCGTTCACAATAAACTCATGAATAATGAAATCTGGTGGTGAAAGGTAAGCCTCTGTGTGGAGAACGAATGGTATTTTTCGCTTAGATTCTTCGCATTCTCGGGTATCCGCCACTATTTTTCAATTGCTTTGGAAGAGTATCTGTAATGCAAACTGAACAAAAGGCTATTTGGTATGCAAAAACTGCCGCTGTTGGGGATAAAAACTCTTGTTGAAGCTTGCAGGTTGTTGTTTCGCTTCTGTTCGTGAAGATGAAAGGCATACGTTACAGATCGTATCCAGGAAACATCAAACTCCATCGTTTCTTTTCGTCATTTCTAAACAAATTCGATTAAAATTGTCTTGCTCCTTTATGTGTATTACGAAAATCCTTTAAATCTTTCCTTTCTAGCAGGCGTGATCTGTACCTGAATTTAATATGTTGTTAATGGCGACTTGAAATACTCACGCGAGACTGCGCGACATGGCGATTCACGGCGCTTTTCAACTTTTAATCATTTGCTGTTATCCTAGCATCTTAAAAAGTGTTTTTAGCCGCATGTTTGTTTAGAATGCTTGCTATTCTCGAATAATGCTCAAGATTTATTGTTCATGAAGTACATCCAGTGGCGAAACTAGAAGACACAAACACAAACATGTTGTTGTATGGATTGAACAGTTGTGAACAATTACAGCAAAACAACATCGATTTGAATTACCTTATTTATGAAGCAAGCATTTATTTGTTTCGAACTCAAACTGTATATTTGGTAGTATATTTATTTCATTTGAGTGAACCAAATTTGACTTCTGTACATTCATGATAGTTTTTCGAAAAACCGTAACGTTGAGTTTGATAGTTTTAAAATAACTTGAAAGAAAGTGACGTTTGTGTGGCTGCGATTGCAACAGTTCTGAAGAAGTTGGAATCCGATTTCACACGTCGCAAAGATGGGCTTATGCCTTTAAATAACGATATTTCGACTGCAAGCGTGACTAAATATTTAATATGATGTGCATGAAGTGATTTTAGTCTTACTGATATTAGTGAAATCGACCGTGTTGTGGCCTTGGCACTTATCCCGAAAGTATTCACGCTCCAGTTCAAATCTAAACGATAATGGCGAAGTCGGCTATTTGTATCATATCTTTCAAACGGATGTTTTATAAATTCTTCAACTGAGGAAAGATTAATTAAAATAGTACATTAACATTTCCCAAGGCTGTATGAAAGCAACCAATACTGAATATTGTTGTTTATGTCCTTCGATGCGTTTTGAAGTTCGAATAGGCACTTAAATAAATTTTAAATTATCGAACTTGACATTGGGTGAGACACATGCGATTAATTTGTGATCTGCTAGATGGATTTTAAGGTCGTGAACAACTTAGAAAGTTTGCAATCTGAATAGTTATAAAGTAATTGCATATATTAGTATGAAATTTTCTGAAAATTGATTTGATAATGTTGGAATGCAGGATATAAATTTATGAATATATATATATATAATATATATTTAATTT
>JAOBYJ020136882.1:0-10018 GCA_025403565.2 Palythoa heliodiscus | reverse complement strand
AGGCCAAATAAGATTTTATTTTGGGCATTTTTGTTTCAATATTCTTCAGTAAATTTCTAATCATAATCCTGAGTAAATATCATCAACAATTAAGCACGTTTCATTCATTCATGAACGACCGGCGCGCTGCAGGTTTTTGTATTCCAACGGCAAAAATTTTCAAATTAACGTTATCGCTACTGCTTGGACGTATCGTTTTTCTCACACAAGAAAAAAGCAACACGCGGCTTCTGATTGGACGTATCGCTTCTCTCACACGTAAAATGATAATACGCAATTGTGGATGGCTAAAAGCAATGAACCAACAAAAATTTACTAAACGGAAATTTGGTGAGTAAACTTTGATATGTATGTGATAAATAATGTTATGATCATTGACTGGTGCATGGGGAGCCGTGGAATCATTAGGGCATTGACCATGGATTACGTCGGCGAACCGCACAATACGGAGCTTACGTATTGACGACGTTCGTACAGCGACGCCGTTGGTTCAAGTCACAAAGTCGCGTCGCCGTCCTGTGAAAGGTTAAATTTACGATTCTTAGGTGCGACGGCGATGTTTAATGGCGCGCGCGCCCAAATTTCGCGCCTTTTTTAGTTCAACAGTGATGACTTCTAGTGCCTGAAAACTAAAATTTTGTTTTGGCTGGATAAAAAAAACACAGAAGATCAGTTATATTTTCGTAAAAAGTTGTCTCCATGCAATAGTTGAGTATTATGCCAACTACACTTGAAATTTGACGGAAAATGTTTCAAAACTTATCTCACGTTGTGCTTCGCGGAGGACACAGCCAAAACACTCTTTTCAACGTCGTCGCCTTTGAGGGGACGTCGTCAAGTACCTAGACACGCATGCGCACTACAAATGTCACGTAATCCAATGGCGGCATCGTCAATTCGTAAGCTCTCTAATATTGGAAAATTGCCCACCTGGTAAGTTTTTTCGCAAATAAAACCAGAGGAGAAGCCAGCTTTCACCAGGTCTAATGTGGAACACTTTTTCTTTCACCTCCGAATTTGAATTTTTTTTGTGAATCGATAACAGCATAGACCATGGTCTGTTGGAATATATTTTTCAAACTGACAAGAGTAATATATTGATATAAAGCTTACCTGAAAGACTGGTAGAAAATGTTTCGTGAAGCCCGATGGGGATACCCATGTGTTGATTGTAGTTCTTGTCATACCACACTAGCATCTCCTCACCTGCTGGGATATCCCTGAAGGCTCGGTAAAAGATGTTCCCCTTGTACTGTATGGCACAGAGGTTCTGTTCTTGCTCGTGCCGAGCGCAGCGAATAAACCTCATCCAGCTTGAAGAGCTCTCGTCACTTCCATTTATGTAGTAAACAAGTTTGCCATTCTCGTAAATCTAGGAGAGTAGAGATAAGGGTAAAGGTAAAAACAGAGACAAATCAAAGTTAAAGGTAAAGTAAAAGTAAAGATAAAGGTAAAAGTAAAGATAACGGAGTAAAGGTAAAGGTAAAGGTAAAGGTAAAGATAAAGGTAAAAGTAAATCGGTAAAGGTAAAAGTAAAGATAACGGTAAAGGTAAAGATACAGGTAAAAGTAAATCAGTAAAGGTAAAAATAAAGATGAAGATAAAACTAAAGATAACGTAAAGGTAAAGGTAAAGGTAAAGTTAGAGGTAAAGGTAATGGTAATGGTAATGGTAAAGGTAAAGATAAAGATAAATTGGTAAAGGTAAAAGTAAAGATAACGGTAAAGAAAAATAAAGGTAAAGGTAAAGATACAGGTGACGGTAAAAATACACACAAGATAAGGATATAGATAAAAATAGAGATAAAGGTAAAGATAAAGATACAGGAAAAGGTAAAAGTACACGTAAAGGTGGAAGTAAAGATAAGGTTTAAGGTAATAATAAAGGTAAAGATAAAGATACAGGAAAAGGTAAAAGTACACGTAAAGGTGGAAGTAAAGATAAGGGTCAAGGTAATAATAAAGGTGAAGGTAAAGGTGAAGTCAAAGGAAAAGATCAAGGTAAAGTAAGTTTATCTAACGTCCGTAGTTTCGTCCCCTCTCCAGGTCGGTATCAAAGGAAGCCGACGGTGCACCCCTCCCCTCAACCCAACTCCTCCAAGTCCCAGTCAAACAATAAAACGTTAGTCACTGCCAAGGAAAAACAGGCAACTGCTTCCTTCGCAAAAAGACGTTAAATAGAGGGCACTGCTTTTCGACGACTGAAACGTCCCTTAATCATATTTTTATGATCTAACTCACAACTGAACAGATATTTTACCTCTGTTGCTATAAAGTCAAATGATCAAACAAAACTATAAGCAACTGTACCTCCCAAAAGAATGATGTATCCATGTCAGGAGTGATGTCATTAAGAGTGACCTGTCTTCCTTGATATGGACCAATCCACGTGTCTCGTGGTATACACTTCTTGGTGCACACGCCATAGCTCGACCCAGGAATGCTCGACTGACATAACTGTACCTCATTTGGGAACGAGTTAAAGGCGTACGGAAGAGCTTGTTCAACTGTCATATACAATAAAAATAAATAATGATAATAAATAATAATAGTAATAGTAATAGTAATGGCAATGGCAATGGTAATGGTAATAATAATAATAATAATAAAAATAATAATAACAATAATTCTAAAACAAGGTAAGACATGACGGCGGTTTCATTTCGACGCTAGTTTGGTGGATGACTGAAATCAGCAGCATTTGTTTTGAAATCTCAAGTCAAATAACTTTAATAAAACTAGTCTTAATAGAGGAAACATAGGAATTGAGGCCTGTAGCAGCTCTTTCCTCGAACTGAATTTTTTTCAAAAAGTTGGATAACAATAATGAAAATAATGAAAATAATAATAATAATAATAATAATAATAATAATTATGATGATGTTACTAATGATAATAATGGTAATAATAATAGTAAATGATGATGCTTGATTTAAAGTATTTAAGATCTTCGCGGCTACAAATGGAACTCTAAGTAACTGCGAAAGAGAAATTCGAAAAAAGAATCAAACTTTAATGGTTTTGAGCCCGAGACGCCTGCGATATCGGTGCAGTGTTCTACCAACTGAACCACAAACCTACATCTGTTAGGAGAACGTCAGTTCTAGTGGGTTCATCTTTGCCACTCAAGCCGAAACGATAATCATTCGAATTGACTAGAATCGACCTGCTCCCAACAGATGTGTCCTCGTGGCTCAGTTTTCAATTAAAACATAATGAAAACAAGTGAAAACTTAATCAAAGGGATGATTACAACGTGGAGGTGTGCCTTTATTTGTTATTGACAAAACGAAAGTGTCAGTCAGTTGATCTATCAGGTGGAAAGTTATGGAGACTGTGAAACAGGTGGCTCAAAATCTGCGCCGTGTAGCCAAGAAATTGGTATCCAACTGCGATCCGGCTTCGACTTGTTTTTGACTCTACTGATTGGCTAAGATGCATTTGTAGGAACGCTTTGTGTTATTTCGTCTAGGACCCACTTCAACTCCTCGTCTGCACGAGGTAAAAACACTGACAACAATATGATACGGTTGACTTGTCTAAAATTGCTAGAATCAGGGTCCGTTGCTATATTGGCTTTTCACGTGGGTACTTTCCGCTTCCACAAGTGGTTTTTTATAAAGAAATGATAAAGAAAACGAAAAATAGTGTCAAGGTCTTACGAGCATGCGCATTGCGGTCTTCTTTATTAAGGACCTGGCAACTTGCCTGCTCGTCTTCTTTGGCGGGAAAATATGTGTCTTTGCTGTAAACAAACTTCCTCTGGCGACCAAAATTTGAAAAGTCCGCGCTCCAATACCATGCGACAAAGAAATGAAATAAAAAATGGAAAAGATTTATAATAACAAATGTCCTATCACTGTTATCAAAAAGCAAAGCAGGTATGTTTTTTATTTATTAATAGCTTGAAACGTTTTGCCTGATTTAACACAGCATTTTGTTTTCGACAACAAGCGAAGCTAAACCGGGTCATTATAATATGGTTAGTTAGCCGTGTTGCTTTCAAATGCAGCAGTTGAAAAGAGTTCTTTGATTTTGATTCTTGTTTTGCAGGTTTTTAGCAGTAGGAAGACAGAATGGGTTAACGCAGCAGATTTCACAGAAAAATAATTTTACGGTGTTATAAATTTTCCTGCAGTTATCACACAATAAGTTTCTGAAAAAGCCAGAGGGTGATAGATACCAATAAATATCATAAGTTCGAGAAACTTCAGAAAGCTAACTTATAACATAAAGATCCAAAGACAAATAAAGCCGGATTGAAATTTCTCCCAATTAAATCCCATATCTTTTGAAATAAGCAAATTGGGAGAATCTCACTTTTTATCTTCCAAAAATTATTTACCTCATCAAGTCCTTATTCTCATTACAATTTTCGGAGGTCTTTTCACGACAAAATAGATCATGACGTGCTAAAAACAACGTCGCTTGATTTTCTTTCTCTTTTGACTGAGCTAGTAGCACACGATGTTTGTATGACTCTGTATGTTCAAAATTGTATAACGTTCATGTCTGACACATGCGCTTCATTTTAAGCCTGGTTTTCAAATAATCCCTCGCGTTGGAGCTGTTGCATTCGTCGCAAAACTGTGCTTAGCAACAGTATCCACAGCTGCGACGCAAGCAACTGTAGTGGAGACCAGGCTTAAACTCCACTGGCAACAGTCATAGAGATAAAACGTGAGAGATCCTAGCGATTGGAATCGCAACAATCGCTTGTGTTGCTCACCAATAGCAAATAAAACGGTTTCGATACATCGCTTCAGTTGCTGAGCACATTTCGACAAATGCGACGCGAGCGATTATATAGAAACCACTTTACTCTCGTTCTACGGTACTTTCGAACTCTCTACCCACGTATTTGTCTTGTGTATGTGTGTGTCTGTCTCATATCTCACATTAAGTTTCCTTCTACCTGTTTAACTGTCAGTTAGAAAAAGTTGGTTCCATTTTTGAACTGACTTTCTGTTTGGCTGACTACGTGGAATTTTTTTAACTTACGGTATAAGCGATCGACTCCGACCTAAAAAAAATCAATAAAAACCACCTTAAAATTTTTGAAGCCTTTAAAATTTGCGGTTTTAACTTTTCTTTAACAGCAACTCTACAAAAATGGCTTTGTTTCCTTTTATTGGCTAAGATATTGTCATGGCCCGCTGACTTCAGTTTCTAGCCACCTAATTGATTATTCAATCTCTCCTTGACCTTATTTTAATTTCTTACACCGGTAGCCAATTCAATAAATCAATTACGGCTTAACACCAAACATTAATATTGATCCCAATTCCCTAGTGAACTTTTGTTAAAATATCGCTTGGCTTTAGACAATCGATGCAAAAATGTCGGTCCTTAAACGTTAATTGAGAAAATAAAGGTTGGCTTGGTAGAATTTTCAGTTATAATATCTTGATTTGGTATTCTCATCTTATCTATACATATTTACAAATAAAATAATGCGTAGATGCATTTGTTTCTATTGCATTGCTTCGAATCAATAAAACTTACTCTTCCTCCGTCTATAATTGTTTCCTTCGAAAACGCGTTTAGTTGCTGTTTCTTCAAGTAGTTGCTTTCTATGGACAGGCTTGATTTTCCTTTTACCATAAAGATAAGAGAATAGAAATTCCGTTGTTATCCCGTAGCTAGAGAGCTTGGTGTTTTTCAAAGCATTTTCGCGCGGAAAAGACCCTTCGTTCTGTGTGTGAGGGGAGAGCATTCTCTGCAAAATAAAATTAAAAATTTCGAAGTATTAAAAAGTCTTTACGTGCCTCGGTTTGGACTAAGATAAAGTGAGATGACGCTGGATCGACACGTTTTTCAAATACTGTATACTGTTTTACTGCTGTCTGAATTGTAGTCGATTTGACTTTTTTATTTAAATTAATAAATCGAAATTTGTGGCCCTTCACGCGGCGAAAAAACATCAGATGGAAATATACAAAAATAGACCATAAAACCATTCAGAGTTGCAGTGACAAATTAGATATAAACACAAGAAGAATATTGTTAGAAGTCGGCTACAGACTAAGCTAAAAGTCAATTTAATAAAGACAGCTGTTTAGCGCGGGAAACAACAGGAAATGTGGCTGCCGTAACAGACTGCTTCACGTGTCAGTCAAATGGAGCTATAAAAGGAGCATCCGAAGGCGATATTCGGAATTTTTATTAAGTTAAGTTTGATTCAATGACACCCAAAATTAATTTCAACATCAACACCAATTTCAATGTCCTCTACAGACAGAATCTTTAGAACTCCACGTAGTTATCACGAGTTTTGAAAATTTCTTTATTCCTTTCCCAGTAATTACTTCGTACAAGGTGATCTGACAAGATCAAAGCACAAAGTTTCGGTAAATTTTATTTTCAAGTTTTTTTTCTAATATCACCAAAACATCATTGTAAGCGAAAGTAGATTTTTTAAGAATTTTATGTTTAATGCTATAAAGCAGTGCGTCAATAACTTGATTGATTATACACATATTTATGGCAGCGTAAACAATTCCATAATTTGAATCTTAAGATTATTGCACTAGATTAGCTCTGCTGAATAGTTGAACATGAGTGAAGCTCAATCCAAACTGACCAAGATTTTTAATACAACTCCATAATGCCTTAACTACGTCCGTTCTAAAATCTGCAGTAAATTTCATGATTCGGCCCGCCGCAGTGAAATCATAGTCATACCTTTCTGGTCATAGATGTCTTGTCCTGTTTGTCTTCGACCGACATTGAAAGACTTGCAGTCTTCTGTAATAGCATTCACTTTGAGTTCTTCCCTGTTTCAAATCGCTGTCTCTGCAGCTCACTCAATGCGATCAGTTGCAAACAATTTAAAGACTTCAAGGCTTGGAATGTTTTTAAATAAGATGTGTGTCTACTCTCTCCAACTCCAAGACAAAAGACAAAACGCCCCTGTCAATCATTTCAATGTCCTTAATGTTAAAGCACGAAATTCAAGCGCCGGATTGGATAAAGCCTTCAAACGAACAAAATGAATGACCTTTTAAATTTTATTTCTATACTGTGTTTAAAATTTCTCAAGCGTTCATTTCAGCATATCAGTAGATATTGAGTGTAATTCTCTGTTTGCTGTTTAGCCCAGACTTAAACCAAAATAATAACTCCAACTGAAAAAGAAAAAGCGTGATTTTGCAATAACTTTTTTAAAAGCGTTATCTTCTCTATACATACATCATTTCAGAAAGAAATTCTGCATCCACTCAACCATAAAACATATTCAAATCCAATTGCACTGCTATTTTCCTAATGACAAAGTATTTATCAACAACTTTCCTGCAAACTGCTATACGGTTGGCCTTCCTGGCTGACTCACGTCTTTAGAGGACACAAACTTAAAGTTCTTCACTCAAATCTTTAGAATACGGGTGAAGTGTTGAGTAACGTTATAAAATTCAGAATTAAAATATATGAATATTAAATAGGGCTTTACAAATTTAATTCAATCTTGATGATAGCCATGGAATAATATTAATAGACGAAAAATAGAAAATATATATGCTAGTGATGAGAAATTATTTAAAAACTTTTTAACTTATCTATATATTAAAATTAGCAAAAAAACTGACATGATTGGTCCAAAACCTAGTGCCTACAGGTTACTTGCGGTAAAACCTTTCATTCACCGCTTTTCTTTCAGCCTTCTCAGAATCTATATACTTTTAGGAACCTCTTCAGTTGTGCAAATTTTAAGGCCCCATAGAAACATTAGCTTATTTTTCCCGCCCGCGTCAGAATTCGTGGCCGCCAAGCAACTGGTAGCAAAACTCTCGTTCTTCAACTGCCATCTTAGATGCAAGTGTTTGCTTTTTATATCTATTCAAATCTGTTGCAATTAGCCAGGTAGTTTAAGTCTTGGTATGGAAAAAATGTATTACGACCATCTTCTATATACTGTCAATAATGTTTACACAGATTTCACAAATGGCATTGTAATTTCTATAGAACGGGACAAGTTTTGCCAGTCAACTCAACAATATGTATTTTAAAAACAAACGCTTTGTTCAGCTGTCTGTACATTCAAATGAATAATAATTCATATATCTTCGGAAGAGAAAGACTTACTAAAATGTGTAAGGATATTTAATAAATTAATAATTTTCGTAAGCTCGATGATAAACCAGTAAGTTTTTTTATAAGGACTGAGTCCGGGATGACTGCATTTGCATCATGCATACCTCAGTAGTGCTCACGGTTCTTTCTCTAACAACAATAGCTACTCCAAAGGGCGTTTAATCTTGGCGGGTCGCAATATTTGCTCAAAGATTAATGTTTTTTTGTGTGATGACAATAGAATAATAGCCCTTAAAACTTATTGAATACGCTTATATTAAGTTATGCGGATCACATACTCTATAAAATATTACTTTCAGTTAGACCACTCTCCACATTCACGTATCGTGGTTATCTTGCACTGTATATAACGAGAACTAAACAAAAGCTGTATTGCGCACGGTCCGAGCCATGAACTTTCCGGCATGTGTGTCAACTGAAAACCTTACACCAGTCCCAAGAGATTAGAATGTCTGCGTGGAAGACGTTGGGTGAAGTTTGACCGTTTACGGTATCTATTCCAATTACTGCGCTCTTTTAAAACCTCACGCACGGTTTTGGCGTATCCAGTTTGGACGGATACACGGCAATCTTTTGTTATCGTAACTCTTTAGCTGTTAATGACCAATTTCGAATTATAGTAGAAAAATTAATACTCGTCTCGTCAGAATATATTTGGTATCATTGTAGTGACTAAATATGCTTTTTCTATGAGAACTTTTGAAATAGATAGAGTTTTGGTCTGGTGGATTAAATTTGTGTTCTTAGTCAAATTAAGGTGCCCGGTGTAACAGTAATACCTTGTAGCAAATGTACAACCATCCAATATGCAGTGGAGTTCGTATCTCTTGTACAGATTAGTTTACATACTTATTACATGATCTAGTCCATCACCAAACAGATCAGTCATTGGCACTGGTATAGGACATGTCAGGGACGGCTAGAACCGTATTTAGTTGTTTAATTGGCCTGTTTGCGATTTAGACATTTAGGGAACTTTTTATATTTTTCAATTTTTTTTGTATACACAAAGTCATAATAAAGTTTCAATTTTCAACCTCGAAATTAGTCTTAAAATATTCTTAAAATCTCGCCAATATATTTTCAGCCTCGATATTCTTATAAAGTATATTTTTACAAAAAGGAGTATATCAGCATTTTCAGTTGCAGTAATCTCTTATTTGTGTTTTTTAATTTCTTATATTTCCCTATGATTTTACTTCCGGCTTTCAATTCTTCCTAGAACGGACTGTAAACATTATTAACTGTATCTCAATTTATGCGTATATCTGGGCTATGACGAAGATTGTCATAGAAGGTTCTTTTTAAAGTCCCTGGGGCCAACTTCGCACAATTTTAAATTTTTCACCACAATGACCGGGAAACAATAAGTCACCTTCAAAATTTTGCTTGCAAATGATTCTAGATTAAGATAGTGCAGTGTGTAGTACACTGCATATTATTTTAAAGAAAATTCATTCTTACAAGCTTTTGATACTTCAAATGAGGTACAGAATTATCCTTGCCTTTCAAATCAGAGAATATTGAAGATGTGCTGCGGATATCTACATTCAGGCTGGGCCGAAACTGTGAATATTATAGTACTCTGAGATGTTTTTCTAGAAATTTGTTTAATTGCAGTTATTTCTATCTTTTTTGACATTTGACCCTTTTATTGATGATATTTGAAATAGCTCCATGCACACCAATAGCTACATAATTCCGGAATTTTCGGGGGAATTTTAAACATCCAAAATAATTTTAGAAAACCTCAGGAATTTTATAGAATAAACACAATTTCGTGAATTTTAGAGCAACTCGAAAATTCAGGCGACATTTTGGCAACATTTCACACGCAAAATGTTACTACTTCTATTACTACTACTACTACTACTACTACTACTACTACTACTACTACTACTACCACTACTACTACTACTACTACTACT
>JAOBYJ020136778.1:0-10019 GCA_025403565.2 Palythoa heliodiscus | reverse complement strand
AAATCCTGTGCCAGTAATATAAAAATCAGGCGAAGTTCACACTCACAAAATGTAGGTTATAATTAATTGACTTGTTTTCAAGACTTCAAAGGATTAACCGATGCTGCTATTAGAGTTACTTATTCTAAATGAAGTTATATATACTAGAAAATTAACACTTTGCGTTTCAAAACCAACAGAAGGAAATATGCATAATCATTCAATGCATAGTTAGAATGGGCAAACAGCCTCCCACAGTCTTTGATATAATTTAAAATGACTGTGAAATGTAAAAGTAATAAAGTCTCATTATACTAATGCAGATTAATATCGGTAAACGTAATTGATCTGGGGTCAACGACAGTCGAGGTTTTAAATGTCCCCTTTTTATTTAGATCTGTCACTTACTTCTTTATCCTTTGGAGTCACGTTAAAAGTACGCTTTTCTTCAAGAAATGTCGCTTTAAAAGGTTGCAAGTTCTATTTTTACAGTATTTCTATTTGTAACACTTTACACCGCTTTTCATTGTTTCTTTGTTCCTTCTTTTACATAAACATTATGTCGTTGCCGAATCTCAATTTTGAAAACTTAGATTTAGTTTCAAAGAAATTCATACGATCGCATTGTATCTGATCTGAGAGCATTTGAGTAGTAAAGTGAAGGTACTGTTTTTGCTTTGGGTCCTGCAATATTCATTTAAAAAGTTTTGAATGGTCTCTTTCTCTTTTCTTTCTAGTTACACCAACAAAAAAGCTATTTTTGAAGTCGGACTCCTCTTCTGACGCCAACTTAAAGTGGCGAAAGCCTTTTGTATTCCCGAGGGGATCACATATGATTACCTCATCTTTTTGATTAGATGATTTTCCCTTACAAATTTTCTAAAGTAGCTCACTTGACTTTTGACTGTTCACAAGTTCGGTTCTGTAATTAAAAAATTAATTATGGCCACAAATAACCGTCAAGACGCCAATTTGAGCAAATGCTATGAGTTTGATTTTGACTGGTCACTAGTTCCACCTGACTTAAAAGAAGTAAGTATCAAAATTTTAATGGCTCTCTTAAATCCCTGGTACAAACGTCCAATTCAGTTAATGATATGAGTACGTCTCATATCATGTCATTAATATAGGCCAAAGTTTTATATTAACTAAAACGATCTCTATATTAACGAGTAAATTGAAATAAGTATCCTCTCACGCTGCATTGAGGATTTTCTTGCATATTAGTGATCTCCTTTTGGCATCTCTATTATCTTGCCTAAACACCTCGCCTGATTAATGTTTGCTTATATGATTTCATCTTTATTCTCTGAGGATGCCGTAGATCAGCGAAAGCTTGAAAACTAAACTAAGTTAAGTCATCATATTATCGTAGCATATCTGGCCTCCATTGATTTAATCGTCTGATTTTATAACGTTATGCTACTCAAGGACACCATCCAATGCTTGACTTGTATCATTCATTGTTGAATTCTCCAGCAGATTACATAACTGTGCAAAGACTTTGGTTTCCCTCTCCGAACCAAATAATTCCCTTACATCATAACTATTGCACATAGTCGTGCAAAAGTTAGGATACCTGGGTATAGAGACAGATATCTTGTTTATAATAAATTGGCTTATGTCTTTTTTGGTTACACTAAAAGTGGAACAATGTAGAAACTATTTTCTATTTATGTTGTTGTTATTACCTAGCCTTAAAAAAATCGATATCATTTGATGGCCAATCAGCAGCTTCATAAATTATTTTGACTATTAAAACTTATTACAAGTTTTTGTTAATAATCAATGATAATTAAAACTCTATAAAAAATTTGATCTTTTTTAAAATTAATTTATGATAAAATTATTAAGAAAATACATTACTAATATTAAAGCGTCTCTTAATGAATTTATAGAGTACTTTTAGCTTTTCTAATGAATTTACTCACCAATTAAGGATACAATGTACCTCATCTACATTCACTGCTTTGATGACCAATAAATAAATTGTGCTATTGAACTTTTAATCTGTTTTCACAGGATAAGAATGCCTCCGGAGGAGAGAAATCATTTTGATATTTGGCCTGAATAACAAAATCTCTAGTTCCTTCCCATTGCCCATTGAGAAGTTATTGTAACTGGCAAATCACCATCCTCGTCCAGTTCAGCCTCTTTTACCCCGTTATCTCTAAAGCTCAAAATTTGGTCATATGGTAGGGTGTTTAAGGTCAAAACGACTAAAATTATCGACTTGTACGTTATGTGCTTGGAGAACTGCATGTTGCATACTTTTCCTTCGACAATTGTGCAAGACATGAAAACTAACGGTTCTGGGTATTCTGTTGGAAGAACTGTCTCTAAAATAAAATTCAAGACCAAAATAAATTTAAATAGAAGTTTAAAAGATACATCCAAACTGAATTTGATATTGAGTTTTAGTTTACTATGATGTTACATTTATTATTGAGTTATGACAACAATGCAAGAAGAAAAGAAGAAACTTTGGTTAGTCTCTTTAAAACAAGGATCATAGATATAAACGCTTTGAAATGCTAAAAGGAAATTAGAGTATCTAAATTAATTTAGGGAGAAAAGTATTCCTGGTAAGATACGCTGTTGATCTCATATCAAGATTAAAAGATCACGATTAACCTCCGGTCTCACGTTTGCTTGCTGGCCTTACAGCCGCAACTGATTTCTATGCTTTTAAGAATTATTTTGACTTCCAGGGTAACTACTACTGTTATTATAAAGACACGTATGTCATTCATTGACTTCAATATGGAAGGGAATAATACGTTCTCAGTTAAACGGCTAAACAAAAGTTCTGAGTAAGCAACACGTGATAGTGTTCTTACTGCGAGGGATTCACTCCGCAAAGTGCAGGGAAAATGGCCACCAAAATTGTGCTTAATTGTTGAGTAGTGGTCAAAGCTGAAAAGTGAATGTCTTTAACCATTCCCTGATGTAGAAGCCGCTGCCACATCGCACCTCTCATTGGGGGCCGTCGCAATCTCCTTCATAAAACTACGAACGTTCTGTGGGTTAAGCACCACGACTGTTTGTTGGAATAGTTGCAATTTGACTCCAGATATTGTCCTTTATTTCAGCGTGGGTCATATTTCTGGCATTTCCTCATCTTCTAATTCCACATCCAGTTTATGCTGAAGGTTTATCATTCTTTGAAACTCAGCCATTTTTATTGAAAAATCTTACATTTTCAAAATTTTATTTTTAAACTACCTCATGGTACACAGTAAAGAGTGGTCTATGTGTCAAATGACAATGGCATGTCCTCTTTGTTTCAGCACTTCTAACATCTTAAAAATGCAACAAGCAGCAGCCGCGAGTTTACATAAAACATAAAGGTTGAAACTGGAAAGGGATTGTGATTAACTTTATGTTTGACATTTGAAATAAGTACCGAAAATTGTAAATTACTGAGGCAAGGAGCATAAAAAACCCAAGGAGGGACAACATGTGCACCTTCCCGTGACCTTGTACAGTGTTTCAGATATGGGACCTGTTTCTTCTCCACATAGGCAACGAATCAAGGAATGGGCTCTGTGTGTTTTTTATTTTTCTTTGGGTTACAAATTTCTTGGCGCTGGCTAAAGGAGTGCGGGCACACAAAGTGATGATTTATTTTTCCGAGATGGCCGGGAACTGACTCCTATATGTTGTTTTGTTCAAATACAAGCACATTTTGAAACCTTTTATAGCTTTAAATTGCTTCCAAATTTAAGACTTAGACTTTGATCATAATTAGTTATGGGAATTGTGTTTGTGAGCAGCATCTTGACATCTCAGGTAATTCAGGGAAAAGTTATTCGCTACTCCAAGGATTTTAAACTTACAACCAACAGACGATTATTACTTTAGAGCTGGTAGGTTCACAGTTTTTACTTTTTCGAATTCATGCAGTAAAGAAGAAATGGTTTAGAATTTTCTAAAAAACTCTAAGATTGCTAGCGGCAAACCGTAATTTATTCTGGAGTTAATATGTAACTGCAGCATAAATTAATTGTAGTTTGTGAGAAATAAAAATTGAAAATAAAATGTTGTGGTCGAAATTTTCTTGAGGTCACTTCCTTTGTATATACTAATACAACTATTCTCTTCAGTCTCGGCGAATAGTGGCTTTTATAGAATTTTCACCTCGCATCGATGCTGGGCATCTTGGTGAATATTCTGCCACGTACTATTCACCTCGACTTCTGAGAATTATTGCTAGGCAAAACAAACATACCTCAAGCTCACTAAAAACATACCTCAAGCTCATCAAAAAAATGTGCCCCATCACTGGATGGCCTTGGCAAATTAATTTCGCCCATTCCATGATTTATATTATGCTCTGATGACCCCATACAAATCCTTCTAAAATTGGCTTAGTTCATACTGTAACGTAACGAACGTTTTGTTAATTTTTTATAAGTGTAATGATTTTATGTCGAATGTGAAATATTGAAGATTGTGATCAACCTACTCAGTTCGTGGCGGTGGATACTAGCATTTCTTTTTGCTTTACAGTCTTACAGTCGCGGAAGTTTTCGGCCACAACGCCAACACGTTGGGTGGCTCCTGGTCCTCAATACCTTTCTTGCCTCATCAAACATCTGAAACCTCCTCACGATTATATCCCGTAGAACAGGATTGTTGCCTTCATTAAACATTCCTGTTCTTAATTTTCTCCTTAGTCTTGATGAAATATGCTTCATAAGTTTCCTTGTTGCTTGCTGAACAGGACACCAGCTTCCCCAATGACTTAACCAGCCAAACCCTTCCCTTCTTCGTTAGCCACCATTAGTAGTTGGCAAAGTAAGCTCGCTATCCCTTCCACGCTGGAATCGCTCCGGACTTTGTGGCCAGAACGTATACCCGCTAAGCAGGAGAAAGAAAAAATTATCACGTCCAGCAACTTCAGAATACACTGAGGCACGCGGCCTGTTCATGAACTATTCGATTCTGTTGATTCTGTTTGGGAAGCCCATTGCTGATAAGTACTTGCTTCAGCTGCCATTTCAAGGTTAATACTGTGAATATTCACTGGAATACTTTATTGACGTTGGGTACCTAGCACTCCATGACTCATGGTCGTAAGATGGAGTGCGTTTAAGAAATACAAAGCAACTTGTAATCTTTTTTTGAAATAGCACTTCCTTTTTACGTTTGGCCCGTTAAGTTCGATCAGGTCCATTGAAGAATTGCTCGTCGTAGGTGCCAAAAAAAAGTAGTCATGTTTGGTTTGTGATTCATTGTGATTGTTCCACTTAACATCTTGACAGGAAACGGATGTAACACTACTAATTGCCGAGATGACTGCTCATTGTCTAGGTAACTCCAAAGCTAAAGTGAAGAATGGCAAATCGATTAAAAAACATCTTCAGACGCCTTAAATACCCAGAAGACCTAATTAACAGAACTGTTAAGAATTTTGTCGAGTCTGTTCAATCAGATATCCAGAAACCACCACAAGCACAATACCAGGGAAAAACTGTCCGTATTGTTTTACTGTACAAAAATCTGAAGTCTGCTAAGGTGCTACGGAGACGACTCAAAGACCTGGGTTGTTAGCAGGACCCCATTGATAACAGTACTATGTACTGAAGGGTTATCCTGGGTAAATATTCCATTTGTTTATTATTATTATTATTATTGTTCAAAAGCGGGTTTAACCCTGGATTAAGTCGAAATTCACACAGCAATTTCTTCACTAAGAAAATATCTACCCTGCATATAGTACTGTTCAGATTTTGTAAGGAAGCAAAGTGTCAACCGCCGAATTACAACCCTAATCAGTCTCTGCAAGTTTTGAAAACAGAAAGATGGGTTAAAATTTTAACCCTTTGTTAGAACTAATTGACGTTTGAATAACTGGGCCCTGACGTTAAAATTGGTAATACCGCCGAGATTGTTCCTGTGTTTAATAATCGTAAGATTGAAAGTCATCTCTGTAATTCCTACTGCTCCCCAATGGCATTGTTTAACAATGGCATTGTTTTGTTCGTGGGCCTGATCTATTGCAATGGCCTAGAACCGCTTTGCAGATTTCTTTACTACAAAGTTTCTTTTGTCAAACTGCTGTGCTACATCAGGAGCTGTAAACTTTAGTGACCGCATATCATGGACATGAACTGAAAGCCACCGGGCATAGTTGGTATGGTTGAGGGAGAAAAACCATGGAAACATCCTAGCTACACTGTCGACGTAAAGTTCAAAATCAGCTTGGCGCAAGGACCTGACAAATGTGAGGAGTAGGAATTCAAGTTGCATTGCCATTTACCAGAAGTAGAACTGGGGATAATCTGATTTCCGTTTGTCACACCAGTCTTCAAATGACAACACAGTATCACCATGGTGGACATTTTCCTTGTATGCATCATAAGCACGGACAGGTGGGTGTAAAAAGTGCATACTGTGATTTGATGGGCTCGTCTGGGGCGTGTGGCCCTTTTTGGTTTCAAAAATGAGTCAGCTGTACATTATGATGCAATTTTGGCATCTACTAGTGCAGCAGTCCTGCCGCTGTCTTCTAATCATTCTTAGATGGCTTTCATGAACCCCATCTCTATGTGGAGTCCACCAAACATGATGTCAAACTTTTTTCTCCATATACATTCTTCCATGTCCACTGAATCTTCTTTGCAACAGCAAAGAGTGGCTGGTCCATGGCAATAAAAGTGTTATGTTTGCATCCTGGGCCCATTGAAATTCTTTTAAGTAAAATTGTTCATCTATAGAATCAGATTTGAGACAATTTTGCCCATTTAGGTCAGACTTTTCAGGTAAAACTTCCTCATTTGGTAATTTTGCTGGGTTGACATTGGTGTAAGCTTCTGGAAGTTCAATCACAGCTTTAGTATTAGATGTGGTCTTAACAATAGTACCACCATCTCTAGGTGTACCTTGTGATTCGGGAGTGACATGCTGAAACATTGAAATTCCTGTGCCATGGAACGAATCCTGGGCTGTCGTCGAACTTGGGTTATGGTCAATATTATCTATCGCTGTTGTGGTAAACAGGTATAAGCGGAGGTTTGGTGGACAGACAACCCCCTCTTTCTGATAACGTTGAACCACTGAATTGCCTAGCTCTGATGAAACTGAAAGAACACGATCGTATGAAACACTGAGTCCCAAGTCATGCAAGGATTCAATAAGTTCACGGCTCCTTGTCTTTGCATGTATTGATGAAGCAACATAAAGGGGAAGAGGTGTTTCACGGTTTTTGTTTCTACATTCCTTCTTAGATTCTCCACAACGGTGTCGAATGTAGCTGTTGTACTGAATGAGTTGAGATATGGCAAGGCTTGCTTGGTGATTTGAAGAGTTAGTGGCTTGACCTTTTATGCTAAGGCCATAAATTATCATCTGAATCAGAGATAAGAGTGACTGGGGGACAGAGTCCTTTTGACAATTTTCATCAAAAGAGCCTTCAAGAGTGTAGGTTTTTGAAAACATTTCATTACGGAGAATATTGGCTGCTTTCATCAGATGAATTGCCTCATCATCATCTAAGTGTGCTTTATGCAAGACATCTCCCACATCTTCCTTGAATGCAAGGAGCACCTCACATTCATCATTGTAAGCTTCAAGAGATGGGATTTGCGGCAAAATTCTGGCTTTTAGTCTTGGGGAATGGATGCGAGATGTTGTCTTCTCTCCAAGCCATTCCATCCTTTCTCCATATAAAGTGACTAGTTCAGATTGTTTAAAAATCCTTCCTGACAGTTCTGAGTCAAAGCGACACTCCTCAATATACGCAACCAGTTCGACAAGAACAATGCCGTCTATTGATTGCTCTTGACCTTCTTCGTCCTTTTCTGCTCGTTTTTCAATCCTCTCGCCCTTCTTATAGTAAGATACTAAGCAGCTTGTGTGGTAATAGGCATCAATAGCTATAAGGTCACCTTGACTAAATTTAGCTATCATTTGTTGGTCGTGCAAATTAGTTGCATATTTGCGGACTTGTTCATCTACACAAAGTTTGGTTACGAGATGGAGTGGATTTGCTTTAGATCCTGAGTTTTCACAAAAGAAACACACTTACTTCTTTTCTTTGTTTTCTGGTCTTGAAATGGCATTTGATCTGGTGTATTCTCGTTCTTTGGAATTGCTGCGTTTCCTACAATCCCCGACAAAAAGAAGTGAAATACCCCCTCTCCCCAACACAATGTTGGTTGATATCCGCAACAACCGTTCAGTTTTTGCTATATTTACTCCGAACAACATTGAAAGGGGGAAGGGGGAGCACCAGTGTTTCAATATTTTTGTCGCGGATTGTAGCTGTAACTTTGTTGAATTTAATTTTGCATAGCAGTTTTTATGCCAACGGGCTTGTCTTTTTGAAAACGTTTCCCCTATGGATAACGCCCCTCCTTTTAGTCTTTCGATGTCAATTTCAACTGGTAAACAGCCAAGGTCATTATACTCGTTTATATTGTCCACTTCCACATTTTACGCTTGATTCATTCTTGAAACTAATCCGAAAAATACCTTCAACTTAAAACAAGAAGTCAGTACGAATGTGTTTATTGAATGGTGTGCGGTAAAAAATGGTAATATTGGAGATGTGTTATGTTTACGTGGTGTTATAATCCTATGAGTTTGGGAATTTTGCCATGGAAAAGAAAATTTATTGATATAATTAGAAGGATAGTTTAAAGCTCAAATGCAAAAAGAGTTTTGATGTAATCATATTCATCTTTAGTGGCAGAACGTTTACTATAACGGAATGTTTCTGTACGAATTAAGCCTGAAAAAATGTGCTTAGGATGAATTAACATGTGGATACATGTATTTGTGGTGTGGCTTTTGATAGATTCTGTAATGTGGTTTATTTGTTAATAATGTATGATCAAAATAACAGCTCTTTATATCTTGACATACATTCTCTACTTGTTTATTAACTAGAATTGCATTGCAACAACACAAAAAGGAATCACTAAAACTTTCATTCCTCCTGATCAAAGAATATCTGGATTTCTTACTTTCTTGTACAAATGATTGCAGAATACAAACATCGGCTGATGTACATGCTTCCTGGAGCTGAACTTGTGCAATATGGGCACCAGTGAGTGATGTTAGAGGTTCAGCACAACCTTCTATACGAGTTTAGACTTTGTTTTATGGTGTTTCTCTCTTTGTATATTATATTTTGACGGATTCTCCGGATGTCCCAGTGAGGTATATTTAGGTGTTGATCATGGTGTTACCACAAAGGGTACCATGGCTCCAGTTACCTGGCCTTGTCCGAAAAGTCAATAGTCTATACTATGTGACAAAATTGTAGTGTGTATATGTTTGTTTATGTGTAAAGTAAGCTTTGAAATGTTTGAAAATGTGTAGGTAATGTGTGTGTAAAGATTAGAATTAAGTAACAGTAGATATATGAAGTTAAAATTAAGTAAAAAAGGAAAGTTTTGTGTTAAAATTAGATCATAGTATTAGCTTAGATTGTATAATAAACTCAGTTGAAGATAATATGAGTATTGGGAAAATTTAGTATTTTATGTACAAGATGGTGATAATATCAGTCAAATGTATATAGTTATCAATTTGTATATTTTACAGTATATTAACTAGTAATAATTTGAAATTAGGGCAGTGCGTTCGATGTGGTGTTTGTTTGGGGTCGAAGACATGCAAGATTCGGCATCGAGTCCGACTTGAAACGCAACATTTCTTTCCTATAAAATACATCACTGCACAACTTTTTGATGTTTTGATAAATAACTCCACTCATAATTCTGTGCAATAGCTTTTAAAACAAATCAACAAACTTTCACTCACCTTCAAAAAACAACCACACCGACAACGTCGAAATACGAAGCTGTTCGATCACAGTCCAACACACTACGGTCGCATGAAATCGAGGAATTTTAAGACGGTCGTCCGTACGAAAATTCTCAAAGCAGGATAGCGTCAAGCCTGAGCCCACAAGCAAATGCAAGATTAGTATGCGTTCTCCTTCGTCGAACGCAATTAAAAGGTTTAGAGAAAAAGGAAATGTATCTTCAAGAATTGTGTGTTGATAGAATTAGAATGGTACCCGGGTA
>JAOBYJ020136564.1:0-10027 GCA_025403565.2 Palythoa heliodiscus | reverse complement strand
AAGCTTAACCAAGTTTTAAAATACAATAATAAAACCTTTGTCTGAATAAAGTATACATTAAAATAGAAAAATCCTTAACCGAAAATATTTTTAAACATTAATTGAAAGTCTCTGTTCTGTTTCTGAGGAGAACACTCCCAGGGGCTTAGTAACCACGCAGACGTTGAACTTGACATGATAAATGTTATATCTGCAGCAGATAATACATTTATCATGTCAAGTTCACAAGCTATTGTGAATTGATTGAATACTCTCGACCAATCAGATTTTTCATAGTGAGTCTGATGTATAATAATATTTATTATATGGCTAAAATAGTTTCGTCCAATCTGATTAGCTGCTTGTGGGGGCGAACTATCTTGTAAGAAGCGCGGGCATTATGTTAAGAGCGCGTGACAGGATGTTAAAAGCAACTTCCGCTATAGTTCAATTTTTTTAAAACAAAAATCCCAACTCCAAAAAAGCCATCCAATAAATAACTTATTAACCTTTTCCGCTCGGTCTTTACAGGAAAATCTCAGACCTCGGTCTTGTTGTACGAACCTCACTACGCTCGGTCCGTACATCAGTCTGAGGTTTCCCTGTAAAGACCTCACAATCGGTTAATAAGTGTTATTTAGTATTCATAGTGCGCATTTTTCATGTATAATATGGTCAAATGCGCCTTAAAACAAGTCTGCAAGAAAATGAAGTTTACGCGAATTATAAGTATTACAAAATTAAGGTTGAAATTTTAACTGAAAGTCTATAAACTACAAATAAGTTGTAGCTTTCTTTAAAAAAATGAGATTTAAGCATACGTTTAAAAATATTATTGTTACTTTGTTTACTAAGTATTGCGGGAAGTGAGTTCCATAATCCATATGTTAAATGCTGCGCAAAAAAAATACCGATCACCAAGAGTTTTTTTCATACATGATTTTATTGGGAAGAGCCTGGTGGAGAATTTTTCTGGTCTTAAGTGTAGTTTGTTTTCTTGTTTGGAGTATTAGATCACAGTTCTGAGTAATCAGAAAGTTTAAAGTCAATTATTGGATCTATTTATTATAGTTTTCTTCGCAATTGTTATCAGTCAAGTTGCTGTCACGCTAACAGCCGCTCAATCGAATAAAACATTTCGTTTTAATTGCTTTTTGATAGCCAACGAAAAAAAGTTAATCCCACGCAAAAGGCCAGTTTCAACCCTAGTTGCCGCTGATTAAAATGGCTGCAGATTCATTTTATGCAGTGTTAGTCTTCTTTTGGTGTTAAATATTCAAAAGTAATAGTGAGAGAGAGTGAGAAGTCGCACCAACAATAGAGCCTATTCAAAAATGGCTGCGATTTTAATATTCATTTGTCCACATTCAAATTAGCCTACCTAGCCTCGCATTGGCTAACATATTCTTTTGAAAGTTGAACTTAAGAGCGAGGCTAGGTATGCTAGTTTGAATGAAGACAAAAGAATATCAAAATCGCCGCCATTTATGAATAGGGTCTATACACACACTTGTAACTAGCAGAAGACGACATTAGCATTTAGATACCAGTGATTGAATGACTGATGTACTACGCAAAAGAGAAACTTGTCAGTGAACCAGTGTGAATGAGAACTGGGAACAAGCCAGGATTTGCAACCGTAGACAGCTGTTTTGTGCACCTTGGGAATCGTCAGTACGGTGTAGCGAGAGAATAAAAGCCGCACGAATGTCAGTGAGTTTATTCATGCTCAAAACCTGTCACTTAATCCCAAACTCAAGCGCACATCTGTCAGTCACTGACAAGCAAAACTACGGATTGAGTTTACGATTAAGTTACAGGTTTTGAGGATGAATCAACTTACTAGCATTCGTGCGGGTGTTTTATTCTCTTGCTACACCGAAGACGAAGCAGCTGTTAACGGTTACAAGTCCTGGCTTGTTCCGAGCTCTTATTCATATTAGTTCATTGACAAGTTTCCCTTTTGCGTATTACAGCAGTCACTCATTTACTGGTATCTGTAGTTCTACATTTGACTGATAGGTCTTCACGGATCCTACGCTAGCGGCATTTTGTACACGGTCTTTGCATACAGTCTCTATATCGGCATTAAGGAATTGTTGCTATTAAAAACTGGGGTTTGACTGAAATAGACTTTTTCACGTTTCCGCCATCTTGGATTGGAAACGAGGCTGGAATGGCAAACCACAACCTTTTGCGCATTTTAGTTTTCTCGTTTGCGCATTTTTCAGCAAAATGCAGACCACGTTTTGGTAGATATTTCACCAAGAATACTCCCACGTGACTCTATCATTTCTCTATTATGCTCGTCCAGCCTCGTTTTGAATCCAATATGGCGGAGTCTATAGCAATCTACCTGCGCTGTTAACTCATCCCGTCTTCCCAGAATTCTATTTACGCATTCATCAGCTACAGCGTTGATCTCAGCTTTGATGTCTTCTGATCGCTTGCGCAGTTGAGCTGTCATAACTTTGACCTCGTGCAAAGCGTCTTCTACCGGCGGAATCTTCTCCTCGATACAAAAATTCAGCAGCTCGTCTACAAGAGTTTTTCGCTCTTCGAGCGCTTCCTTCAGTCCTGAAAACACAAAGGAGGATATCTTAGTCAGTTCAAACTTGATTTCTATCTCAGTGCGTGACGATTTATCTTTACAGGAATCACCACCCAATTATTTCTGTTTTGAAACAGTTTGATAATTATTTAAGTGGCATTCAATGCTCTCACTGTAACCAGCTATATATTGGGGAAACTGGCCGCCGTTTAGGTGACCGCATTAGGGATCATCTCTATGATATACGAAATAACGATCTTTCCAAACCGGTCTAGCTCTCGCCATTTTAATTCTTCAAATCATTCAATTTCTAATCTTGCTGCATTCGGTATTTCTCTCATCAGCCGCGGCAACGATTGTCGCAAAACAAAAGAAATGCGTCTCATTCATGCTTTGGGCGATAGCACGAGTATTTATGGGGCAAGAAAGAAAATGAAGGATGAAGATGAAGATGCCAGTTTAGGGTGAAGATGTGAAGGATGATGGGAATGGGATGATTCGAAAATGACGAAAAGGGTGGGGTTGGGTATGACAATGGGGATTAGAATAAAGATGGGGTCGGGAATGGAAACAACTGTATATTCAATGTACATTTACGATAGAAACTAGTCAATTAAAGCTAAGAAATGTCTATACGTCAGCCGATGTTTACGCAAAGAAGGCTGAAGACAGTCTGAAATAGACCATCTATTTAAATCTACTGTTCTGCCAAACACCACGTATGCTCTTGCCGTTCATAGATCTGCTGAATCCGAGCTAACTACGGCACAATATTTTTAGACCGCTAAGAGACGATATATTTCAGAAAGGATAAATATTCACCAAATTTTAGAGATACAGGATAAAACATTTTTAAAAAAGTAAAATCACTCCAGTCTCACCCTCTCCGACCCCTCATGCCTACCACTAAGAAGGTTAAATACAGTCTGAAATCTAAATCTACTGCCCGTCCTAGAATTAATACTGAACGTTGTAAACAAAATTTTCATTAATAGACTCATCTTCAAGCGCCGGCAACTTGGAGTTCAGGATAAAGATGGAAATGACGATGGAGTTGAGGATGAGGGTGGGGATGACGATGCAGTTGGGGATGAAGGTGGGGATGACGATAGAACTAGGGATGAGGATTGAGGATGACGATGGAGTTGGGTATATGGGTGGGGATGACGATGGAGTTGGGGATGAGGGTGGGGATGACGATGGAGTTGGGGATGAGGAATGAGGATGGCGATGGAGTTGAGGATGAGGATTGAGGATGGCGATGGAGTTGAAGATGAGGATTGAGGATGGCGATGGAGTTGAGGATGAGGATTGAGGATGGCGATGGAGCTGAGGATGAGGATTAATATTGAGGATGGCCATGGAGAATAGGGGAATGGGGATAAGGTTAAAGGGTGGTAATGACGATACCAATTAAAAATAGGTTGGTTAGATTCCTCAGGTTGCACTCATTAACTTCATAGTATTATAATTAGGCAAAACGCAGTGTCACGTATATTAATGTAAAACTAGTAGGCTTACATCAATCTCTTAATTTCTGCCAGTATTAGGAGAAGATGTAAATGATTATCCCTGGCTTTGTCAGCAGTTGATCTCCCGCTTCTAACTCAGTACGGCAGCGTCGTTGGTGCAGTGGTAAGATCTCTCCCTTCCAGCCATAAAGTCTCGTGTTCAAAGCCCGGCCCTGCAGAAAGTTGAGCATTTGTGCTACCTTTTTTCCGCCAAAGTTTACTCAGCTTTCGATCCTTTCGAGGTCGGTAAAATCAGTACTAGCTTCTGATGGGGACTAACCTGCGACGGATTAGTGTCCCGTCCAGGGGGAGTCAATGACTCTCATCCGCCCAACACCCCAGAAATCGTAGGTTAGCACCGGCTCCAGTGGACCACTTGGGATCGTAAAAAGATTTAGCTTCTAACTTAATAGTGAGCCCGCTATTTGAGTCGGAAGCAAACCATTCTTCGGAAATAACAGTGATAGCTCTAATACTGTTTTTTTTGTTTTATTAAGGATAATCGTTAAAAAAATTCAGTGGCCTTAACCGTGTGTTGGTGAACTCATAAATAGCCGATTGCACCGCTGACAGATTCCACTATAATAATATTTAGTCTTCAAAACACAAAGGCAAATTACTTCAAGTTATTAAATTTTACGAATTACAATTAACAGTAAAGTACAAAAATAATATTGTTTTAGTTTGTATCCTATCTCTGTACAGTACAGCAATTTGGTAGAATTTTACGCGTTATTGAAAACTACACAAATATATTCGTTTTTTTATGAAGCAGTTTGACAACACAAGTGGCACTACCATAGCCAAGTCGAAGAGACAACGGTTCACGAGAGTATCGATTATATAGCGTACAGAGTATAGAACTTTGAGTTTGGATAATTTTCAACCTAAATTAAACAATTGCCGAAGAGTGAAGTGCCAAAATACTTTATAAGAGACGTCCAGATGACTTAGTATGTTGATTGTTGATAAGATTGTTTCTTAAATTAACTATAGCATATTACTGATATCTACTGATGATATTAATTTTAAAGATTTATAAGTAAACCGTGATTCTATTGTATATCTTTTATAGATTCCCAAATGCCGCAGTTGGTCGAACATTTCCATTTTCATATTTAACTTCGTGAAAACAACTAAGTTTTTGTATGAAACTTAATATTTTGATGCTCTGAAGAAACTGATTTTCTCTCAGTTATTGCTTTGAGTTGCTCTGTATGCTTCTCAATAGAACAATATTACTAATATGGACATTGCCGACTATTTGAGCATGCATATTTTTGTAGTTATACAATATGCTATGACTTGTATCCTATAGAAATAACACACTTCATTACTCCAGACATCAATGGAAAAGAGATGTCTGCAATTGGGTTTTCAAAGTTTTTTTTTTATATCGTTCCTTTTTAAACATTTTCAACAGTTAAACTTTTCTAGTTTAGCCTTTACATTGATTTATACATTTGACATTTCGCTGCCTTTAACATGTAGTAAGCGTTGGCGTAAATGAAGTACTGATAAACTTAATGTCCCCGCTCAAAAAGAGGCATCTCTCATCTTTGCCACCTTCTCCAAGATAGACACGTGACTTGCATATAGAGGAATGTTGCCACTGACCCGTTGCCAACGAACTGCTTGCGCGTCATCGCCAGCCTAAAAAGAAACACGTGGTGTAAGACTTTGTCAAATAAGTATAAACGCTTGCGTGGAAAAATCAGTTGGTATATAGTTTGTGGGGTGAACTGCGTATGAATGTTGACAAACTTCAAAAGATTACTAGATTGATTTGTTTTATGCTGGGCGCTGAACTGATAAACAGTCTCTTCTATCGCCGGAAATTCGAAAATCCAAGCGCGGTCGTCCAATGGGTGACTGGGACTAGGATGCCGATATCTTTGCCCAGTCTCCCATTCGACAACCGCGATTGGATTTTGGAACTCCTGGCGCGGCGATGGAAAAGATTGTTTTGTAATCTAAAGCTCTACTGGTGATCTTCTTTTGCATCTTTAAAATTGAGTTCTCCATAAAAATTATTAAAAAATATAAGGCTAAAAATACGTATTAAGAATTGTTAAAAACAAACGTTTTCGGTACACTTGACCATCTTCTGGTTATGAAACGCGAGTAAAATGTTTCCGTTTATAAATGAAATCGTGAAACAAAGAGTCATTGTTAAGTAATTCCTCTGGGGAACAAGCAAAGTTCAAAGGACTTAATTTGTTTGTTTAGAGTGGGTTTCAAATTAGCAATGTAAATTGCTTCTTTGAACTTTCTCGTTTTCCAATGCGACGCGGAATCCAGGGTTTTCCATACAAACTCATGATCTTTATTTTGGGCGATGTGACGTGCTGGTTCGAAATTGTAGTTTGGATCTTCATGTTCTGCTTTCCTTATTTCAAAATTTCTGCATGTCTCTCCAACATAATTTACTCGACAATTTAAATGGAAACATTTTACCCGCTTTTCATAACCAGAAGATGGTCAAGTGCACCGAAAATGTTTGTTTTTAATAACTTTTAATACATATTTTTAGCCTTATATTTTTCAATAATCTTTTGTATCTGTGATGCCTTGTTACTGCGTTGGGCCTTTGATCGTTTACATCTCGAAGCCTTTTGTAATATCTGGATTGTTAAGGTCATAAAACAATGGGAATTGATGGAAAAACCTTTTATTTGTTTCAGTACACTAAGAACAGTCACCAAGACGAAGTTAACGAAAACGTCAGAGTGTTAGGAGGTAGTTGTGAACTATATAATTGAGTCTGGAGTCTCAAATATAACATTTGAAACAATCGAACAAAGTAGATGAGAGTACATAAATTTATCGAGATATTTAATTATGAAAATAAAAAAATTACTTGATGAAAAGAAATACCCACCGAAACACATGAATAGATATATAATTGATATAATTAATTCCAGTTAAAGCTAGATAAACAAATTGTTGAGATTTACCTGCAGTTTAAATGCACTAAAAATGTCGCCAGAGTCATCATGATAATTCATCGCAATCGTCTCCATCCACGCGTTGTCTGTGTTCCGTGGATCATCGACGTAACCTTTGTACACCTGGGGCAAATAAATGAAAAAAAAACACCACTAAACGACGCGTAAAATTCTGAAACACAATTAAAAAATCTTTAACACAAATTGGTTCAACAATTCATTTTTGCTACTGGCCATTTTCGTCCGAATAATGTTCCACTGCTTACAAACAGTACCATAAAGTGTGGTGACAAGGCTTTCCAAGAGACTGTAAATGTATCAGAAATCAGAATTTGATGTCGACTTGAAGGTTTTGTTTAAAGCAACCGAACATTATTCGTTAAAGGCCTATTTCCCTGTCTGTGCTTGTTAAAAGGTGTGTTCGAACCACTTCTTTTCGCGCGCTTGGATCGATGTCTTGCATGTTTCTCAGATTTGTGATACATTTTATGGTATTTTGTGTTAGTGTCAGCGCAACTCGAAACTTTCTTTAAGAAAAAAACATTAGCCAAAGGGTATATGAAACCGATGTTGGCAATGAAAATGGCACGAAATCTTTGTAACAATTATGCAGTTTAATCAACTCGCGCTGTTCTTACTAGTGAAAAATCTTTTCACCTTTCAACTCAAAGATAGAACTCGTTAGATCTTATAAGCAACAGAGTCATACGGTTTTCTGCCACTGAAAAATATTGTATCTAAACACACGTAATTACATTATTTTCACGTGTGTAATTATCAGTTTATAAGCCAATCAGCCAATCAATGATCTCCTTGCACGCGCATGGCTAAGAAACGACCACCTAAAGTTGCATGCAATAGCATTGCATCGGTTGTGCGTTTGCTCGGGTTTTTAAAATTTCTGTTACAAAATATATAAACACGTTTCACCTTTGCACCAACTTAAACTTGTTTTTCAACAAGAAGGATGTTGACGAATTTTTTTAAAGTGTAATAAATTTAAACACCAGATATCGATTTGAGGCATGTAAAGTCTTTCATTGGTAGAACAGAATGAGAGACACTCGTTTTTAAAATTTTAATTAATTTGAAGAAATGCAATCAACAAATCTGATGGGAAACTCTGTATGGTCGTAATTCAAACACTCAATAAAATTCCTTATCTTCGCGCGCCCACCAACTTCCGATTTTCCGAATTACGTTCTATTGCTCACAAACAGAGTATTCAAGTCGAGGCCAAGTATCATTACTGATACATTTACTGTGTTTTGTAGAACCTGGCCTCGATTTGATGTTTTTGTTTGTGAGCAGTGGAGCCTGATTTGAAAATGGCCAATTATTCTCTGTGTGTCTATTCGCTCATGTAATTTCCTCCATGTAACAATAACAGGAATACCATCAAACCTCGAATCCGTGTTGAAATAGCTGGTTTAGTTGCTTGGTGATTTTCTCTCGCTCTTCTTCTGACACACTCAACTTCGCCATTGCCTCTTCTCCAAATTCTGCCTTTAAAGCCTGGCCGATTGGTTGTCCGGGTTCCACCATACCCTGAGGACAAACAGATTGGAACTTAAATGTTTATTTTTGCTCGCAAAAAATTCAAACCCATGACAAATAATAGACCACTTTCGCATTCCTAGTTGCCGCTGATTTAAATGACTGCAGATTCCTTTTGCTCAGTGGTAGCCTCGTTTTGTTGCGAAGTGTCAAATGAGATTCGAGTGAGTTGATAATGGCGATAATTAAGGATGTTGAGGATGATAATGGTGATGATGATGATTATATCAGTGATGATTGATGATGATGATGATGACGACGACGACGACGATGATGATGATTATTATATCAGTGATGATTGATGATGATGACAATGATGATGATGATGACGATGATGATGATGATGATGAAAAAAATGTAGTGATTAATGATTCGCTCCCTCTGAATTCCCGGCATGGCTTAACAATGATTAATGACACAACACAAAGCCTAAAACTACGTACTTCCAGTCCAACTTAATTTTGATCTTGATGAAAGGAGAAAACGTACGGTTGGTATGGCGATGATTACTGCCCCAGTGTAAGGGATGAAAATATTTATGCCCACAATATAGCCGACTGGTGATTGGCCTAATTTGAGAGGTAATAATACGTACCCCTGGTATGGCCCATTGACTATTGTCCTTGCGCTGGATTGCTACAAATTCCAGAACTTTCTTGCCGTTCGACATCACCACCCCGGCACTGTTACGTTTCCAACGCGTGACGATCGGGTCAGCGGCATGGTTTGGACCGAAGCGGCCCAACAAACCTCGACCCACCATTCCTGTTCGACCCATTGGATTGCTAAATAATCATTGAGAGAAAATCATGTATTAACCCTTTTTGAAAAAAAAACACAAGGGAGAGGGGTTAAGTGAAGCCACCGTACCCATTCATAGCACATCATTCATTAACTAATTTCCAATTGATTAGCAATTGTTGCAATGGTCACAAAAACAAAAATCCAACATGATCGCCAACTTCGATTGTTATTTTTTTCTAAATTTTGATAAATATCCATAGATATCATAAAAAATAGTTAAAACACCATTTTATGTAATAAAACTACATTTTCGAGAAATGAAATGCAATATTTTTAGGAAAGACTGAGTAAAAGAATGCTGACATCATCTCATTAAGGTCAAATAATGTATCCTTAATCAAGGTACAGTTAGGCCAAAGCTTTTAGCAATCGGTCAATCCGTATGAACAATTTCGAGGGCAAAAAATTCGAGGGGGGAAGAGTGGAGTAGTTGAGTAGTTAATGGTTAATGTGCACTATGGCCCTCTCCACCAGAAGACGCTCTTGCATTAAATACTAATATTAATTAAAACAGAAAAATTTCCACTAAAGGGGAAGACGCCCGATTTAAGTCTAGCTAGTGAGATTGACGGTTTCAACAATATAATTCAAGTTTTCCTTTAAGTTGTAGATTGATTTTCTCACACAAAATCTTTTTTAAATTTTTCGCTCTAAATTTATTAGAATCTGAAATTCGT
>JAOBYJ020136245.1:0-10033 GCA_025403565.2 Palythoa heliodiscus | reverse complement strand
ACCCACAGAAAGAAGTAAAAAGCAAATCACAAATCTTAAGGAGGAGAAAACAAAACCCTAATGACCCGCAGAAAGAAATAAAGAGCAAAACAGAAATAAATTTTTTCTGAGCCGTCATCGCTGGAGTTGCCGTCCACGTTGTTTAAGGTCCCCAGTGTCTTACTTCCACTATTTCTACACTAATCGGCGAGCAATGATGGTTAGCCGTTTTTGAATGAGGATATTCAAAGATGTTATCTTTTGGTACATCCTATGATCTTTTCTTATGATGCTTTAAAAAGCATTGATCCCCTGATAGTTTTGTTTTTAAGCAGCAGGTTCTTTCAGTCGTGGCAGCAGGTTTATTGAGAACTACCCGTACGTTAAAGCTCTTCCAGAAAAAAGAAAGGTTGCATTAAATATTAAGAGCCAAAAATTTTAGGCTCTTTCTGATATAATATCTCAATTGTGGAACTAATTTAATTATGGTTTATGGCTTAAAATAATTTAGCACGCTTGAATGATTCGATCTTGTCCGGTTTACCATGTGGTCATACTCCAAATATTGACCTTCTGTGATTTATTCAAAATTTTATTCTTGGACCACAGCACGTTCTGTGAAATTAGTTGACACTCACCATTGATGATGTTGGGACATGCCGACTTAAGAGTACTGAAGAGACATAGAAGCTTCCCCGTATTACTCGTAACAAAGATTTGTTTCAAATCCACGTTTTGATGTAAATTATTTCTGCTGTTAGTTACTGCGTTATTAGACAACGTTCTGTCCAGAAAGAATTCTTATGAGCGCCCATACCATCTAGATATAAAGGACTAGTATCTAGAATACACAAACTGCACCAAGTTTATTTATTTAGTATGGGTTCAATCCTTACCTGCGTCCAGGAGTCTTCAACACCAACTCAGAACTATGGTGGAACAGAAATATATAGATCGTCGGATGAGCTCAGAAACAAACAAAGCTGCAGAACAAGACTTAAGTATGTTTTGCCGTTTATCGTGTGGTCGATCACAACTTATGCACTTCTTCATTACCAAAGCAAAGAAAACTTGGAATCCATCCCTTATCTTTGTTCTGATATACTCGGCCACAACCTTTGCAACGAGCTGACATCATTTGAAGGCAGCTACAGGATGTATTCCGTCACAGCGGTTTATCACCTAATTTTAGGAATTGTACTTATCGAATTCTGTTGCACCACAAGCACTAAGGACTCACTACAGAACGATGTATGGATGCTAAAGATACTTGGTTTTATTCTCTTAGCTGTTGGTGCTTTTTTTATTCCACAAAAAAACAGTTTCGTTATATGGATATCTTATGCTGCTCTTGTGGGAGCATTTTTATTTTTACTTTTTCAATTTTTCTTACTCATTGATCTTCTGGGGACTTTCATAGAATTTTGGGTGAACACTTCAGAAGATTACAGGAGCAAACAGAAACCTCTATACTACATCTGTAGCTGTATTATGGTATGCATCTCATTTGCATTCCTGGCTTTGACCGTACTTTTGGTGTGTATCATAGTTTTGTTTACCTCCAGAGCAAAATGCAAATGGAATGATATTTTCATACTTCTTATCCTTTTTCAATGTTTTGTAGCATTTGCTTTAAATTTCCATCCGAAAGTGAGGTCAATATTCCGCGTTGAGGGGTTTATGTTACCAACTACGTTTATTGCTCTATACACAGTTTTGTTGTTGTTGTTAGCCGTGACATCACAGCAGAACACAGAATGTAACTTGGCCAAAGTACTGCATGGATACGATTTACCCATTGGACCAAATATCCGGTCTCTATTTGCTGCAATAGTGGCTTTTATTGCTCTAACTTATGCAAGTTTTAAAGTTCCTTCAAATACGTACATAACTCGACTGCTGAAAATGGGAAATACAGAACAGCCTATGACAAACTTAGAAGATACTGTCAAAATAAGTGAAATCGAGGAAAACAAAAATGAACTGTATCATCACTGGCAAAACAAGAAGCCATTAAACGAAGTCAAGACAACAACAACATACACTTTTGAAGAAAAAAATCCACGGGACTATAACTATTCTTGCTTTCATCTTCTTCTAAGTTGTGCTTCTCTCTACTTATTAATGTCTGTTACAAATTGGTACGGACCAGTTGGATCGGATTCGAAATCAAGTAGCAAAAGTGCAGTCGTAGGGATAATGCCCGCTTGGAAGCCAGCAGAACTAACGTTAAGGATGGCTAGTTTTGGCTGTGTTCTTTCGTACATAATTTTGATGTTACTCGTCATTGCGAGAACAGAAAAAAATGAGGTCAAAAATAAAGATGAAACTCCAAATAATTTAATAGGAATCAGCTTTGGGGAAGCAATCAGGAATCTGAACGTATCCAACCCGGATTATAGATCACCTTCTCCAGATATACGTTTAGACACAAGTGGAAAAATGAATTTATCCTGTCACAAAGTCAATAACTTGAAAGTTTTATATTGGCACTTTCCAAAGACGATATCTCAATCATATTACGGAGGACGAAATGGAAGTAATGCCTGTACAATCATCGCCATGTTGATTGCAAGAACTTTCTATCAAAGCGAATTAGTAGCACCCCCGCCTAACGTACTCTCGAACGAATGGATTAGAGCATTTGTAAATTGTATATCGGAAGGAAACAAGCTATACGACAGCTTGGTAAATACAAAAGGGGAAGGAGCAATTACTTTGGCAGTTGAAGATGTTGCCGAAAGCTTTGGAAAGCAATTTGAGGTGTCAGATATTTCCTGCCCACTGCCTGTGACGTTCAAGTCAGACGTGGAAACAGAAACCCTGGTCTTTCAGATTAATAAACACAAGGCAGGCAATAAAAAACAGTGTTTAATATTCATAAAGGATTTTAGGACAGGTGTGTTTCTCATACAAAGAGATGGGACCCTCCTGTTTGCGGATTCTCATCCGTATGGATCAGGAGGAGCAATACTAGTTTGTGAACCTAGTGGTAGCGCGTATTGTCTTTGTAAGTTTCTTCAGGCGGTTCTTTTGTCGAGAATTGACACTTTAGGGACGATAACTTCTGTTAAATTTACCGACAGACAAACTTGAAATGCCACTGATAGGTTTTATATGATTATACAAAATATTTTATGATATGAAATCTGTAACTGTCCATTAGCTGTGTTACAATCCTGTTGTGGCTGAATATTATCCAAGCAATGCAATTTACTGAAATTAGTTTTCATTTTCATTTTCTTTTTCTTTTTCTTTTTATCTGAAATATTTTGACCAAAAACGACTACTTCGTTTTATCACTTTGTTTCGGTGTGAGTTACCAATATTTCGGAGATGAAAGACGTCTCGCGTTCATTGTTTCTTACTCACCAATAAAATGATTTATAGCTAAAGTCGTTGCGTTGTATGCTAAAATATTGTTGACTCCATTAATGTCAAGACTAAGGTACATAAGAATATACAATATCTATTGTATATTTTGTATAGATACCCATATCAGATTTTTCGGGCATGTGATGCGGAAAGATGGGTTAGAGAGATTGGCTATTTTAGGGAAGGTACCTGGGAAGAGAGGACGAGGAAGACCTAGAAGAAGGTTCATGGATTTTATGTGCGAATCCCTTGGGATGTCGCACATTGAGGCTATTCGTAGATCACAGAACAGACACCAGTGGATCATTTGTCGCCAACGTCCATTGTGACGCCACTATTATTATCATTATTATTATTGTATCTTTAAACGGCATTGTCGTAAACGCTCTTATAAGTCCCGGGGAGCTTATTAAATCTCGCGCCTTCTAGAGGGAGACTTATTAGAGAGGGAGAGAAGGAGAGAAGAAGGGAGCAGGGGAGGGGGAAAGGTATCAAAAGCGCACTGATAAACATAATGGATTCAATTATTTTTTTGTGAAATATGAAACAGCTTTAGCGACGACGATACATTCTTTTCTTTAATTGGCAAATTTACAGGAACCTATAGCATTATGTGCAAGTCAAGAGCAATTATTGAAGTACTCAAGTTAGAACAGAAACTGAACCATAAAAAAATCAAAGTTCGAAATGTTAAAAACAAGAATAAAATCTACAATATTCCGCTTAATGTGATAGCTTCAAAGTCTTTATTTCTTGGTGGGGGTGGGGTTGGGGTCTTATTAGCAACTTGGAGTTCCAGAGAGGGATGGGGAGCTTCGCGGATGTTTTGATTGTGCCGGTCAGCGAGATTCAATTTTGTTTTTGTTTGCTTGGGAAAAATTTCATTGCACTTTTGTATAGATACCCATATCAGTGACATGCAACCTAAGTGATAAAGCTTGCATTAACAATCAATTTTTGTCATTAGCGTTGACAAAATTGTTTAAAAAACTGTTTTAGTACCGTTGTGGTGAAGCGGAGACCAGATAAAGTCGGTGATCCGTGACGAAGGAAAAAGCTAACTGCTAAGAAATGTTAAAACCTGTAATTCACCTGTTAAGTTAAACAAAACGCACCAAACCTTTATTCATCAGCTTTCTTTGATTGGTTCAGAGCAACTGAACCGGCACTCTTGTGCCCGGATGTAAAGTTCATTGATTGCATTTTCAAATTCAATTCTAATCAGTGTTGCCAGATCAGGAAATCAAAACCATGGCTTTGGAAGAAAAAGCCACTGAATAAGAACATTCTTAATTGCCAAATCACTTCATGGCTCCATCTCAAAAGACGACCTAAATTGTTTTTGGGCGGTGAGTATAAAATTTGTTTTCAGTAAACTTCTTAACATTCCTGTTATCAATTGAGTAACCACTGTAACTCGATCTAAAGACTAAAATAAAGGGACTCTGGTAAACAGAAACGTTTTCTTTCTAAGAAATTATTTTTGTAGAGAGAATTTGTTGGTTTACTTATTGTCATAATTGCTGAAAGTCTCAGCGAGACCATTAATATTGTCCGAAAAAGCATGGAGTATGCCATGAGGCTGTAAGTCTCGACAATGTACTTTATACAAGCTTTATAAGGCACTCATTTGAATTATTTCCATAAGCTCTACAAAATTTTGACGCAGCACTCTACGACAAATTAAAATTCACAGCAGCTCTTTTACAAATACTATTTCAATAACATTGTAGTCGGTTTTATTGCATGTTTTTGAAACGGGACTAAACTCTTCACTATTGAAATACGAGCGGGAATGAGTTGTAATTTAGAGTTTAGGAACCTAGAATCTGTCAAAAAAACTTCTGTGGTTCATCGGAGTTGCACGAAGAATGATTCGTGTTCATTAAAAAATTGAATGGGTTATTGCTGACCAAAGATAGATCTCAAAAGCCGCCAAATCACCCGTCCCAATCAATCCACCAGTTACTCTGCTGGTTTCTTAATTCTTTTGCTTTTCTTTGTGAGTCATTTGTTAATTTTTCATGGCTTTGTCCATTGAAGCAGTGGCATAAACATATTGGAATATCCCTCTTTGATTCCGCTAACAAGCTTAGCTAGATTTTCATTAGCCTGAGCTTGCTAGCTTGTACATTTAAATGTTTTGCGAAATATAAAAGCTGTAGAAGCAACCGGACTAATATGAGAATATGAGCAGTATTCATTCGCGAGAAATGGAATGCTGGATACTTAAATATGTTTTTTAGCTTCTTAAAATGCAAACCATGTCCAAATCCACAACTTAACTACCGGCACAGTCTTAGTTTCAAATGAGAAGTATACATACTGACAATGCCATCCGTAGCACCCCTCAGTTTTGTGAAATTCTACAACTGGTGTTTGATTTCATAACACCCTGAAGAGATTAGAGTTGAAGAAATTTGAATTTTGTATCAGCAAAACGTCGCCATTTTATCTATTTTTTTTCTTAACCACATATCTATTTTTTGAAGAAATTGATAAGTTTTGATTTACTGGCCTTGAATAATTATGAGATTTAAATTAAAATTTAGACATAGGGAAAAAATGTGAGTAGTTGTACACCCAAGTACGTACAGCATGATTGAGGGTTATAATGTTTGAGTAACAAAACGGTAATGTTAAATTTTTGTTGTTTAAATTCACATATAATGGAAGAAATCTGCATACGACATTGACAGTTTCAAACAGATTCAGATCATCTTCTGAAACTGCAAGGAGCAAATAGATCCTTCTAGTTAGCCACAAAATGCCTAAAGGCTTTTAAAAAAAGAAAGAATTTAAAAGGTTGAAAAGTGTTATTCTTTCTTGTTAATAAAATATTTCGCAATGGCCAGCTTTTCTTTTGTTTTATGTTTGTTTGATTCGCTAGGCAGTATGGTTCAAACTAAAGCTCAGTTCCTCTCGGTATACTTCGCACACATCTTTGAAAAACTTAGTGGACTATACTAATCTTTTGGTTTGTTTTCCGACTCCAGAAGCTGTTTGTTTAAAATCTAGTTTCCAAGAGTTTTATTTAATTTGGCATAATTGCAATGATTGCAATAATAAAGACAATAAATTTGCATGCACATGTCAATTGGATCTTGAATTTATTTTGTCACTGTTCCTTCTTAGATGAATCATTTACGTTTCGCAACGATATAACAAGATAGGATATTATTTCAATATCCTATCAAAATCTGCGCTGCACGCTGCATATTGTTTTCTGCATGGACACCTTGCGTAATGTGCTCACACTAATCTGGGGGAGTGTATGACAATATAAGACATAATCAAAAATGTGTTTTCTTGTGCCCTGCAAGACTTGCCTTCTTTTTTCGTCAAAGGTTAACGTTAAAGTATACGGTCACGTGAGGCTATAACTACAGCATATTGAAGGTTTTTCTTACTGGTGTCTGATTAACGGAACTTTGGTCTCGAAACTGACGCCATTTTTGTTTGTATTTTGCTACTAACGAGAAATGCAGTAATGATATGTAAATATGTCGTAAAAACAATGTGTGACGTCAGATGTCCAATGAATCTACCCTATGATTTTTATCCTTGTTTTCTTGTTAATCGTCTCGTCCAATTGCTATTTTTGCTTTACAGGGCCAAGTTGAGATCATGTCGTCTGCGTTACAAGTTATCGAACAAATCAACGAACAATTACTTTGTGCGATATGCCTGGAGAGATTATCCTCTCCAAAGCTTCTACAATGTATGCACACCTTCTGCTGTCAGTGCCTACACAGGATTGTTAACAATGACCCGAACCAGTCTCTCACGTGCCCAACGTGCCGTGAAGTGACACAGCTTCCAGAGAATGGAATCGACTCGCTCGTATCAAACTTCTTCGTTAATGAACTGCTTGATTTGGTTCAAGAAAAATCTGATCAACTTGAAAAAGAGTTGAGAGAAAATCGCAAATGTAATTTCTGCGCCGAAAACGAGCCAGCGGATATTGCGAGCTCAAGATGCGTGGACTGCAATAAGGACTTATGCACGGGTTGTTTAGCAGAGCACAAAAGGGCCCGTGCTACTGTCGACCACAGAATCTTTTCTTTGGAAGACCTTATGGGAGAACAAGACAGTGGCCAGGAACTCGATAAATACAATCTTTCTTTTTGTAGGTTTCACACCAGAAACATGATCAAATACTTTTGCAACACGTGTGAGGAGGCAATCTGTCGTGTTTGCACAATATTGGAACACAGAGAGCATGAATATGTTTACCCTAAGGAAGCTTTGCCAGCAAAACAAGACGCTATTGCTGACCTTCTAACGAGAACAAAGCTATACATCCCTGAGCTAAAGAGAACGTTGAAGCAAGTAGAAGAAATGTCACAAAGGTGGGTAAATCAAAACATTTTACGTTTTTGTTCTCGTTAATTCTAAGTATGCAATAATGTAATAACTTAACTAACAGTAAATATTAAGAGATTATTAACTGAGCGTGAGGTCTGTATGGTAAAAAATCATACCAAAGTCTTGATAGTACCGAGCGCAGCGAGGTTCGTACAAAAAAGACCGAAGTTTAATATTTTTCCATACAGAACGAGCAAGTGAAGTTAATAAATCGTTTATTCTATGGCCAGAAGTTTGTAGGCTATTTATTTTGTTTTCCTATTTTCTTGTCATGATTGTAAAATTTGCTAGGAGAGTACTCCTCATCCGTTTTTGCTTCTTTTAAAAGAATTTAAAAGTGAAATTCAAACTAAAAGTTTTCTTTGGGAAAAATGTTTTAAAGGTTTGCAAGTTTCGCATATATCATCCCGTTCAAAATCTGAGTCTCGCACCGGCACATTTTCAGCAAACTCAGGACACCGGTCCGAATCCGCACGTATAGTACAGTCCGTGGTCCAAATATGCATTTTGATGGACCGCACGACGACCAATCAAAGCGCGCGAAATTATTCAGCCATATAACAATATTTTTTAATAATCTTGATTTTTATAATGAATTTTTCCCACAGACTCAACGAGTGTCGCGATTCTATAGCAAAAGAAATAAATCAGAACACACAGACACGAATTAACGCGCTACTTCAAGGAGAAGCCGAGCTGTTGCGTCAGCTGGACCAAATACACGTCAGCAAGCAGAAAGTGCTGAGTCTGCAGAAAGACAGCATTGAACTGGAGATTGGAAAACTCTCAGGCTGTTGCGAGTTTGCTGAAAATGTGCTGAAGTTTGGTGGTGAGGTTGAGGTACTTAATATGAAAAGCCGGTTGGAAGCTCTGAATAATTTGCAGGTGAGATGATAATATTCTTGGTAATAACAATAATTACTGCAGCTTATCCGCTCCAAAACACATAATGATTACATAAACTAGTTGAGCTACCATTAGTGCCTGAATCACCAACACCAATATAATTATCATTACCTGCACTATATAGTGGACTATCACTAATCATACCATAATCACCAACACCATGAATGGTACTATCAAATTTACTATCACCATCAACGCAACCGCTTAACCATCAATACCTGGAATACCAACATCATGATTGGTGCCACCACATACCTGGACTATCACCAATCGTACCATAATCACCAATACCGTAAATGGTACTATCACATTCACTATCACTATCACCATCAACACAACCGTCAAAACCTGGGCTATTACTAATCATACCACAATCACCATTACCATGAATGGTACCATGAAGCTATCACTATGAGGTTAATAAACACCCTGTAACTAAGAGGTCTCGTTAATCGCCTCTAAGATGTTTGCAGATCTTGTATATGCATGTGGGAGGGAAATATTTTGAAAAGATTAGAGATCGAGATAAATAAAGAATCTCTGTCAGAAAATAATGGCTTTTTTCATAACAATTAAAATAGCTACTTCTATTTCACAAATGTTATTATTGCCGTTATTGCTATAGATGTCATTCTCATTGCAACTGTTATTTAACTCAGTTAGTATTATCATTCACATCGTCATCATCACCATGGTGATCATGTTTACCATTATAACCAGCGTCACTCTCTATGACAGGTAAAATTTGAGCCCGAAGAAGATGACACAATACAGTACGTATGCGAGCCAAGCAGTACAACAAAAGTAGTGGACAGCTTGGGTGTGATTCATGCTAGTAGTACGTTTGCATCAATTTCATACGCCAGTGGCGACGGCGTTCATACTGCAAGGGTGAAAATCGAGGCTCGTTTCAACCTGGTAACGAAAGACCGTCACGGCGAGCGTTGCAAGGGAGGGGACCGGGTTGTAGTGGAGATTACTCAGCCTGATGGAACTAAACTACCTTCAAGGATAGATGACGAAGGTTTGGATGAAGTTAATTATTGAACTTATCCTACAGGATGGATTGGTGTCCCGTCCAGGGGGAGTCAATGACTCTCACCCGCTTAACTCTACAGAAGCTGGAGATAACCACCAGCCCCAATGAGTTGATCGGCTCGTAAAAAATTTAGCTTAGCTTGCTTATCCTGCAGGCTGGGTTCCTAAAGAAAAAATTAACTCGTCTTGAGTAACCAAAGAATTTCCTAGTACATCTCATTAGACATAATTCATAACAACTTAAAGATAATTCAGTGTTCTAAAAATTAAAAATATTGAAGTTTATTAAAAATGTTCTGATTCTCAAAACTCCACCGATCAGATGTTGGTACATTCGTAAGCTAAGATTGCTGAGGCACTTCCGAAC
>JAOBYJ020136134.1:0-10034 GCA_025403565.2 Palythoa heliodiscus | reverse complement strand
CATTTTTCCCCAATACCGATTCCTCTTGGGAAATAAAGTTCTTTGTCTCAGATGCGGAGATGAAAATGACATTAAAGAATTTTCGCCTTAAACAAAGCATCTTATTTACCAAGAGCACTGTGTTGGGAAAACAGTGAGGCCAGCGAATAAGGTCTATTATAAACTGAAGAATTTATTTGATCTTCTTCGATTGTTACTTGCTTTCATGGCTAGAAGACCGCGCAAATTGTGCTCAAGGTTCAGTGTCTATTTGAAGAAACGTTATAACATCAAGATGGGATGCTTGAATTTAATGTCCTTATTTCTTTGCGAAAATCCTTCAATTTGTTCTTTAAAGCAGAAACCCAAAACACCATTTAGGAGAAAATTTTTATATACATACTTCTATAGCCTGCGAGCGTGTTCTTTTGAGAATTCAAAACCAAGTTATAACAAAAACGTAATTTACTTATGCTAGCCTCAGGGACTCTTCAGGCGACACCATTTCTGGTTCCACACAGCTGTTTTATGTTTTGTTCAAAAATAACATTGTTATGATTTCAAACTGATTTGCGATGGCCAATAATAGCTAATAAATTTTCGAATTCTACCCAATCTGTTTCTCTATTTACTAACATTTCCATTTCTATAATATTCTTTATAGCTGGCTCCGCGCAAATTATAAATTGTGTATATAAGAAAAATATCAAAATGACAGACTGCGCTACTCTAAATATATTTCGACATTGCAGTAAACAACATTTTCTCTTTGATTTTTTGGTAGCTCCGCAACTGAAACTAAAAACATAGCAGGCATTAAAACAGTTGAAATTTTGTTGATGAAATAAACCGGAAGAGCTGCTCTTAAAGGAGTTTCTTCTGTGTAGTGCGAAATAAAGTAAGCGAAAATAATTTTAAGCTGTTCGGTTGTTATTCGCTTTTTTAATCTTATATTACGATCAACGTATGAATTAACTAATTGTCTTGTTTAACAGTAGGAGCACCTGATGTAACTGCTAAAATGGAAACCTCTTTTCCAAATCCAAAAGAAATAACTCTGGAGTAAAGCCAACCATTTGTTTTCATAAAATGGCCGCCTCTCCTTTGTGACAGCGATAAATATGCTATCTTAGATTCCAATCTTCTCTTTCAATGTACTTTCATTTATACATATAGTGCGATATAAAAATTTCTTGGCCACTTCTGAACTTTTGGCAATTCTTTGTCGATTTGTTACTACAAGCACGAATAAATAATCGGCATGTCTGTCACGGCTACTTACCGCCATAACTCGGCATAAGCAACATGTAAATAAATGCCGACTGACAGATGATCTGAATAAAGAGTGCGTTATAAAGACCAACTTAAAAGCCGCTTAGGTTTGCAAACCTATGACAGTTATTTCCATATTCCGGAAACATTCATGTTTTCACTTGACAATGAAAAAATATGTATATATTTTCTTAAAAGATCTTTTCAGATCCTAGTAAGCTAGTATTCTACTTTCAATAACAAGCCGATAAAATTAATACTTATACGGTTAAGGTTAGAAATATCTCCGTTGCACTGATAAACTGTTACACTATAGGCGGAATGATTTTGAATCTGTTTTGTTCATTTATCTTTTAGCAGCCCCATACAAAACAAGGCAATTATGAATTTGAAAAAATCTTTTTGACCGTAACCTGGGGTAATACTATAAATAGGATTTGAAAGAAAAACACAACTTTCAGAATCTTCTCATTTTTTCGCGAAAAAGGATATAGTTGGGGATATTAAAAAAAAATATGAAAGATCAAAAGTGAAATGCATGAATAAACGCTCACTGAGAACGTGAAGGTATTAAGAAAACAAATCACATCATTAACCATGTTATATCAAATTAGCTTTGAGAAAACTGTAACCAGGATGATAGCAATGGGATAAACTAATTAAACTTCTAACAAAACTAGCTCTGAAGTTTTGAAGTTAATCACATATCTAAACGAATACAAGATTATCGATTTGTTAAGACTGCGTGACGTAATCTCAGGGTACATATACTTACATACGAGATCATGGAAATATTAAAAGCCGCGGCGAGTCGCGCGGACGTTTTGCAAGAACATCCAGGACCAATGAATGCTCCCACGCCGTTGTTCAACTGATAAACTGCAGCTCTGAGCGTGTTTAATTCCTCACACAAGGTGTCATTCCAGATGAAGCTTAGGTTTCTACCAGGCAAAAGATCTTGGCGCTTATTAATGTCTTCCACCGCTATACTCATAGCGGAAGCGTAATATTCTCCTCTATGGAAGTAGTTGCCCAGCTCACTGGCATGTTTGAACGGAATCAGAAGGCCGAGCTTGAACTCATCCGCCAAAGCAAACTTGCGAATCTCGAAGGCGAAGATAACGATGCTCAACCAAGAAGCTCGAGGTAGAACCATGTCAAGCTTCTGAAAGCTTCTCAACTTTAGATAAAAATGTTTAGTCTCGAAAACAATAAAACGCGGGGTAAAAGTTATTGCGCAAGTCAAGATCAAGTGCCTTGCAGTACGCAAACTCGAAAAACACAAACAATGATGTTTAATTCAATATGGAGTCAAACTGATTGCAACCTTTTAGACGAGAAAGAGGCAAAGGAAACGGGTCACTCCGTAACAACTGACGACTGTTTTATAGTCTTCTACCTGTACTGATGACACCAGATTTAACTTGGTTATACAGCAGGGCCGGGTAAAACTTGAGGTTTCCATACATTTGAGATGAGCTGTTGTTGTTATTGCGGCAGATAAACAAGCTTGTTTATATCCTGTTCACCTGTAACATTTCTAATCCGGATCCTTGGAGGAGCAAATATAGCAGCGGAATAGTCCTGAAAGTAAAAACACTCTATATAAGTAATTTACTTTCCAAGTTACGGCCGTGAATGGCTTCTACAGCAAGTGTTAAAGAGGGAAATATTTCCTTTCATGAAATCGAATTTGTCGACTAATACCACAAAAGTTTAACCAAAAGTCTTTCTAATATTTTCTTTTATTCAGTTCGATATGTGAACATGTTTTATTATGTAATGTTTTAATACATCTAGCAAACAAAAATTAAGTTAAAAGAAAAAATTCATATAATCATACAAGTTAGTATTCTTGAAACAACCGAATAAAATAACAATTAATATTTGTAAAAGAAAGTGATAGGATACCATTTATTTGTGTTAGATTTTACAAACGTATTTCATAGTGAAAAATCAAAAATTTCTTGCTACTAAAATAACACTATGTCATCTAAGTTTTAACCCACAACAATTAAAAGTTAAAAAAATCAGCAAAACAACCACAAAACAAGTACTTAGACTTTTTTGATGGACTGAAAATAATCAAGTAAAACTTTGCGAAAAATCCAAATTTCCCCAGAAAGAAAACACATCCATTTGTTTACTAAAGTTATAATAAAAAAAACCCACAACTTAACAATCTACAAAGTAAACTTTAATGCAATTTTATTTAAAAATAAAAATTAAAATAGTTTAAAAACAAAAACCTTGAGAAAAATTACAACCTTTTTAATGACAGACATGTTTCGGCAGTCTTACTGCCAACGTCTTTACCGGCAAACTACAAAAGGAAAGCGTGAAAATGGGAGGAAATCGTTTTTACTAAATATGTGGAAAACCAAAAATAATTGAAAAACATGACATGCATGATACTTGGCTTCTGGCAAATTTGGGTTATCAATTATAAACAACCGGTTGCAGGTCAAAATAATGACATAAAAACAGAACTTCTGTAAAAACGAATGTTTTCAAAACAAACCGGTATAGAAAGACTAAAATATAGCATTCTGTATTCCCACGAATAAAAGATACAAGCGAGTTTGCTTCCCCGCTAATCTGAATGCGAGCTGCCACCAAACACTTGTTTTGTTTGGTTTTGTTTCTGTTAAGTGTCTCACAAGACAAAAATTATTTTTTCTGAACATCTAATTTTTGGGCTGAGGCTAAATGTTGTTAGATAATTTAAGGATTAATATTTAACCTTCAAATATTCTTAAAGGGCGTTCTGAACCATAACTCTGTTAGTATTCAGCCGGTTTGTTTTGTTAGTTTTCAAAATTCTTGGGGATTTTTAATAAAATCGTTACATTCGCGAAACCGGCAGACGTCGAGTCTCTGTCTGCCGTCGAGAAACTACTATCGTATCTAAAGAGGCATTTGACAAACATGTAACGGCAAATTTTAATTGTATAATTCACATAGTTGACAACACCTTTGGTTGATGTTGCCCTGAGGAATCGAACATGAACTATATATGCTGCTGAAAATGAATAGCATGCAAGACAGTTACAGTTCATCAGCAGGATACTTTGCAATTCCTCAGCCTCAGGCATTTTCTAAGAATGTTCTTTATTTGTGCATTTTTTAGCCTGATGTTCCTATAAATAGGTTCTTTGAAAAAGCAAGAGTGTACGTGAAGAATTTCCGAACCGTTTTAGCAGTCAATGGGTACTAAAGAAGAAAGCAGTAATTTACTGATTAATAGACAATTACAATACTGAGCACCGTTAATGAGTGTTTATAACCTGGTATTTGGAAGTACACTAAAAATCATACTTAACCTCTGACTCCAGACTTGCGTATTTACTTTAGTCTTTGCCCAGGTGCAGCAGCAAAATGGTGTGAGATAACATACATAGTCATAGTTATAAAGAATTCTCTCGTGGAATAGCGTGGAACATGTCACCTTGTTGCTGGTATGCCGTATTTGTTTTGTATACAAAACATAGAATATTCTACACCACAGTATCCCAATTAAAATCATAATATAACTTGCATTTTACAAACGATTTACACGGAGAACTAATTACAAGACATTTTTTAGATTTCTTCGGCTTTTAGAGAGCATTGGACCTCAATTCGAGGTGCTGCGAAAAAAAATTAAATACTATGATGGGAGTCCATTTCTCACTCCGTTTTAATATTTCTCGCAGCACCGGAATCTTCACGGTCCAATGCTATCCAAAAGCCATAGAAATGCAAAGAATGATAATAACTCAAGAGTACAATATCCATTGACAAATCTGATTACTGTTTAAAAAAAGTAACATGCAGAAATCAAATTTCCCATACATTATCTTAAATTAGCGTTAGTCAATTCGTAGTTTAGGCTACCTGTCGTTTTGTGTCAACATTAAAGCCATGTGGTCGAACCTGAAAAGTGAATGAGCAGCAGGCTTTTTAAGGTTTTTTATTTGCGATTCTTATAAAACGTTTTTGCAAGTATTAAAAAGATAAAATTCACATAACGTCATTAGGATATTCCAAGGTGTAACTCAGAATTAAAAATTTGTTATTTCTGTTAAAGCAGCTTTCAGAGAAGAATAAACAATGAACATCCATTCAGCTTATTAATATTATAGTATCAGCTGTGAAGTCTTTTTACCGCATATCTACGCAATTTTAGCCAGATTATATTTACCGCGTAGTGAAGGTTTATAAATCTTTTGGTAATGTCGACATCTGGTGATTCTTTGACATTTCCTAAACTTAAATACAAATAAACGACGTCTAGCATTCACAATTTTTAAAAAAGCGAATATTATCATTATAGAGGACAAGGTAAAATGTTTAAACGCTTTATTTTAAAAACGTATTTTGATGGATGTTTTGATAAATGCAAAATGATGGTTTTTGTTAGCCGCACGAAATCGTTTCGACCCCATATTGAAATTGGAAAATGTTCCCCATGTCTCAAATTGGAGATAAACGATAATACTTCAATTTTCGCTCCGCCAGGTTGAATATCATAATCGCATAGTGGCATTTCCTGGAGGTTAAAATGGATCAATCAATGGTCTTAGATTTATACTTTTGAAGGAAAGCTAAAGGCGGAAATCTGGTTAACATTTTGAAAGATATATGCAATTATTGTCTTGATGGCACTTAAATTCTGTCAAATGCGTGTCCACGGAATTTAAATTACTGCAATTTGTGGCAGCAAATTGATTCACGAACTAATAAAAGAAACACTAATCAGCAAATTAAACCAGGTTTTGACAGCAATTATTACCAAAATGATCTAGATTCGGCAATACAAGTTCTTATAATTCTTTGAGCTTATGAGATATATTACAACTTTATACAGTGTATTTTGACCTACAAAACACATAGGGTTTGTGTCCTGCGACAGCCATTTTACGTTGAGTTCAATCACTTGTCCAAATCGGTTGTTATTCTGACAAATTACCTTAAATTTGTATCTATATTTTCTTCATTGAACTTTCGTTTACACCATAGAAATCTATCTGAAGCGCTCATAAATCTTAACACTTTTCAGACATGAATATATTCAATTATTGATATACTATGCAGGCTTATCTTGCGCCGGCTTTCCCTTCTTTCACAAAGTCGTCCAAAAACTACACCACTACGGCATATAAAATTTTATCCAGTTCGGAAATGAAAGATAATCTACGCTTGAAATGAATTGCTATATTGAAATTTAACTAATTCTCAAGAGAAATACCTTAAAAATAACCAATTTGACCTTCGGACGAAGTCGACCTAAGGCAACACTTACCTTGCATGTGGAAGGGATTGTCACATTTAAACTTTGAAATCTTCAAATGACAGATTCTTCCTTGGCAACCCTACACAGTTAGTGTTGCAGTAAATCTAAAATGAAAATGTGATAGCATAAATAAGGATCGAGTTGCTTGTTTATGGGAACAGATCACGCTTTGAATAGAACTGCGACCGCCTCTTGTTTGTTATGCTGTGAGAAGACGCGTGGTGTCAACAGTATGTTAATTACAATGCACTTTGGGAAATGGACATCGGACCCTTTATACTCACATTAGAGCAGACTCAAATTCTGTTGGTCTTTTGTAATGTTTATTTATCACAAAGGACAGAAAAACAGATGACAGAAAAGTGATAAATTTTATACTGTTTGCAAAAATTAACAAAGCGATATTTTACGCATAAAACCGCAAAGATAATGTAATTTTGAACACACGTGCATTTTTGATAAAAAAAATTCAGAGCTCAAATAGGAACAACCTAATTAAAAAAAATAAAGTAACATTTTGAGTTCTCGGGATGGCAAGACTAGAGAAACATACTGAGCCATCTGCCTGGTTTTGCTACTAACAAAAGAAATTAAACGCTACTAAAACTAATGTTTTTCTTCCATTCCGTTTCTGTTTAAGGTTACACGAGGAAACTTTTTGTGCAACCGTTGTTTCCAAACGCCTTTAATTTAGTAATTGCAGCGGAAAACACCCCGTGCAATAGCTAATATCGTTGGGAAACAAGTGGAAGACATCGTTGCCGAAAGCAACATTCGCAGTCGGTTTCAAATACAAAGCCATTGCCGGCCGCCAGGAAAATGGCTTGCATTGCTTCTTGCAACTCGTCTCGCAATGGCTTTGCAAGACAAGTTGCAAAAAATTGTCTGGTGTAACATTACCTTTACTCTGAGGAGCATAAGCAGAAGCAATCTATTAAAAAAAACTTTTATAAACTAAATTATGTATCACAAAAAAAAATTCCAAGATGTTTTTGTTAACTTATCATTCACCCTAAAATACTATAAGAACAACAAGCAAGGCTCAAATTGAATGTGACAGAAGTTTAGATCAAGTCCAGCCAAATGTACTAGCATGTATGGGTGTCCAGGGGGTCAATTTTATTTTTATATTGTTTGGAAAACTTAATATTGTTCTCAATACTTGTAATTGCTACTGCTCAAGTGGTTTTCTTATGTGAGTATGTAAAACAGTTTTCTCGCTGCTTTGTAGCATCGTGATATAGGTTGTCCCCACTTGTTTTTGTTTCTTGTCGCCGATCTACCCAACGTTTTTACTCCAAATTCAATTTGAATTAAGGCAGGTGACTTTATTCATACATACGCGTAAAACCCGCAGTTAATAACAATTAATGTGGCGCCCATTAAAGAAAATTTAAGATCTTTTTCCCGACCGACGTGACCAATTCACTGTTGGAAGAGCTAATCGACGAGAAATATAAAACTAACGAACAAATGTTTAACTCTGATATTGCTTAAGTAATTTTGATTTTTCAGAACAACTCAAATTGTCGTTAAACGTAGTGCTCGGAATGTAAAAATCAATCGACCATCTCAACTTCCGATCAAGATTAAGGTGGTAGATTAAAAAAAAATTTTTTTCTTCAAAATACAACTTTCTGAGAAATTATTACTATGTAAAGTTCAAATACGTTCCACAAATTTAGACCAAAACACTAATCTTTGGACCTGCAGTTACCATAGCAACAGGGTCATCCCCTATTATATAAAATGGCCAAAAAGTGTCCCATTTCTAGCAAAAATGGGGAGTTTACCTCGATGTAAGAACTTGTGAAGTTTTTCTTTGTTTTGTCACTATAATGTTCGTTCTATCTATTGTTTTGACTTCATTGTTTTCTTTGTTCTACGTCACTCGTGAACTTCACAGGCTCTTACGCCGACGATGAGCCAAAATGGGACAAACACAATAGCCCAAAGTAACTAGAAAATATTTTCACAATTTCTTTTAGGATGAACTGTTCAATAAACCTCTGGATATGAAAAAAATCTTAATTACCTACTCAGGAAAGAAACCCTTTTTTTTAAGAAAAACTAAAAACCCAGGATTTTGGCCAATTATGCAAGAGATATTTTGCATGCTGCACAAAAGCAATGCAACAAAATCAGGTAGCTTTAGATTTATTGCACAAAAGTTGGACTAGTTTAAGTTTTACACACAAAATAACTTGCTATTTTGAAAGCACAGGGTGAAGGAACTGTTACCATGAGACTCTAGGCAGGATTCAAACCAGCTTACCAGATCAAAACTAGCTGAGTGAGTTAAAAACAATCTGGAGTCATCGTATTTTGCGTTTCTCGTGAGAAATGCTTGTGCAGAATCATTTAAAACATATTACGGAGAAAGAAAAAGATATGAAATGAGCCAAAATTTAACTGAAAACAAGAATGACGGAGCTAAAATCTCGTTGAATATTGGTTTAGCACAAATTCGAAGAGGAACAAAACACAAAATTTATCTGAAAAAGTAGCTGTCTGTGAACATTTTTATTGCTGTCAACCTTTCGCCAGCGGACAAATCTTTATAAAAGAACTCTCCTTTTTCCATAGTATGCACTTTTGCTTGAAATCCTGACTTGGATATCCAGGCTGGAACAGCCCCAGTTTTACTAACAATAGTAGCTTGAACTGCCATTAAAATTTTGGTCATACTTGCAGAAATGCTTAACCCGCCTGAAGAGACTCGGCACCTTTGCCTAATAGGCCTTTTGTCCGCAAATCACAATGCTAATAAGCAGTTCTTCGATATTAGCAAGGTTTAAGTCTTAGCTTTTTATGATGGGCTCAGGTACCCAGCAAATTTCCCGAAAAACACAAAGACTCTGTTATTTTTTTTAAAAAAAAAACTTGCAAGCAACCGTTGACGAAAATACCGGCCACCGTCCGATCAATAAATGATCTAATTGGCTTTAAAAATTGAAGATTAAAACAATTAAAAAGCAAACCAATGCGACGTATGTAAGTTTGATTATGTTTAAGTACAGTATTTCGGCTGGTTAGTACCAGCCTTCTTCCAGTTCTTTAGGTACAATAGAAACCGTTACATATGTACGTAGTTTATATAGAAATTTTAATGCAAGAAGATTGACAGGACCGGAAATATATATTTAGTATCGCTCATCTCTGGCATTTATCAAAGCTATTAGATTCAAGAAGTTCATTCGCATAAGACAGAAAGAACAGTACAATTGAATTCTTTATTTTGAGAAAACTTTTTAAAATGTCTTGTTGTCGACGTTCTCAAACCAGAGTCTTTCGCACTGTAATATTACATAACCTCGCAAAATTAAAGAAGTTCTCGACTTAGAGGTCATTTCAGTATGTAGTTGCATACATTTAACCCTATTCAGACCGGGGGGGGGCAGAAAGTGCCCGCGCTGAATTCAAACAGTTGTCGTTTCTTTAGAATAGGTCGCACTGATCTATAATTCGGTGACTTTTCCTCAAATTTATTACTTAATCGGGAAATCAT
>JAOBYJ020136033.1:0-10037 GCA_025403565.2 Palythoa heliodiscus | reverse complement strand
GGCTACGCGCCTGCTATGTGGTTGAAGAAGAGAGATAGAGTCCAACTAGATAAACAGAGTTTAACCAAGATGTTATAACAATCAATATTTGCAATCTCCATTAACTTTCTCACTTCAACATCTGCCTCGCAATGTTTTTATAATGAACTCTATATGTACTATAAAATATTATTATTTTTATGTCCATAGGTTACCAAATGAAAATAACTCAGTAATGTAACAAAAGATCGCGTGCAAGCCATGAACGAATAGAAGAAACCTCACATAAAAAATATGGTAAATAAAACTGTTAGCGAAGCTCATTGCCACAATTACTTATGATAACCTTGGCCGGACACCTGAAAAAAACACGCGCTTGTTTTTTATAAGAACAACTTTAAAGAACGAGGATCTAATTTGCCAACATTTAAGAATTAAGGTTCAAGTAATAATTGAACAAGCTCAGGCTTAGGCTCGATAACTAGAAAAATTTTTGTTGTAGAAAATTAACCGAAACTCGTAATTTAACTTAGCGATACAGCATAAAACATAAAAAGATTCATTGTAAAGACTGCTCAATAAACAATGAAGGTAGTTCACCTCTAAATTCAGCCGTATGAGACATGTGTGGCGCAAGGCGTTTCATTTTCCAATACCTTGTTTTTATTTTGTTTTTTCTTCAATAAAAACCGCTCACAGAAATAAAAACAATTTTAAAAATAAATTGAGGCTGAAGTCGCAAAAAAATTAAGAACAATGAGCCTCGGCAATATTTACAGGTTCGTAGAAAAAAAGTTGTGTAAGTCGATACGACTAAACACGCCTAGTTGTTCAAATCGAAATCGTTTTGCATGCTGTATCAATATTACTTTCTTTTTCTTTTTTACTTTTTCCGGGAATTTTTTTTTCTAGTTCCATTTATGTATAAACACATGGGAACTCCTCAAAATCCTGCAGCAGCAAAAAATTGGCATTGGGCCGGGAAAGATTATTGGTTTGGTTGTACAAAAACGAGTGTTTATTTTTTGGCAAACTTTCCTCATCTTGGTAATATAATGAGTGAATCGGTTCAGCAAAAACATATTTAATTTTAACTTAAATATTCTTGTGAGTCAGCACTGAAGCAGAGAAACTATGGCAAACATCATTCAAAGAAGACAAAGACGATATTTCAAAACAGGAAATCAAAACCGATTTAATCAAACTCGACCTCTAAGATTACTTCACTTTCATAAAAATATATGTTGTTTAGTAAAATCCAACTACTAGGCTATTATCAATGCTGGGATCTGATTGGCTGAGCTACGAGTAGGCTATAAGTAATAGCCTACTAGTAGTGAAAAACGCCGGTTTTGAAAGTCAAAACAATGGCAGCTGATTCGTATTTTCACGGCAAAATGAATGAAAAATATTTTCATCTTGACCAACTATATAGCTAGTTGGATTTTACTAAAACTTGCAGGAATTTTTTTTTTTGCCCATTGCTTGTGTAGGAATTTTTTTTGCAGGCGAAACTCTATATTTTTTTTTACCTTCTTCTTTGCACGAATTATTTTCTGTCACTTTTGCTTGCATGAATTTTTTTTGGTTTCCTCCCCCCCCCCCCATCCTTCCTTTATCACTTTTCTAATGGTCCATCCCTTATTTACAGGTAGCCTTCATTTATCAATTTACAATTTTTCTCTGTATTGATATCGTGTATCTTGGACTTGTATTGAGTGTAAATAAATTTGTTGTTGTTGTTGTCTAAATGTGTTATACTTTGCGAAAGAGTTTACTCTGACGAAGGAGCCGAGTCAGTCTTGTATATATGTTGGCTTTTATGTCACTTTTTTCTTTCACTTCCCCTGAAGAAGGTTGATGATTACGACCGAAACGTCGGGAAACGTTTTATTGTAAAGAATTCTGAAACAAAAGTATTTTATATTTTTAATCACCAGAGAAACACGTATATATGATAGAAAGCGGTATTCTTGCCGTTACTTATTTTGAATATCTATATATTCTTTTATTCTTGATAAAAATTATATATTTTATATTCTATGCTTTAATAATCTTCAATTTTACAGTTTCTTTCGCGAGCACGTTATTAGCAAGAGTTGCCTAAAGAGCTATTTAAAACCGTGGGAGATAATGTATGTTTTTCCGGTTGTTTTCGGCCAAATTTGAGGCCCATAAAACCTCCAGTTCTACATAATATTTATAAGCATATAGAAAGGTTAAGGCGACAAGAATGTGGAATTCAAACGTTTTTTGTCCAATCCAATCATCTATACACCGGCTAAATAATTTTATAGAGTTGACTAAAAACAATTTTTAAGAAAACCCAAACCGTTGTTGCAGCTTTAATACACATTTTTCTATAATCATAAACTTTTGCGTGATTCTCATACGCTGTTATGATTCATACTGAATATGGCTTAATCGCAATTAAAATATAGGGAATTATAAGTCTAGGGAGATTAATGAACTGCAAGTCCTTTTTTATTGGTAGGGGGTTTTGCAATCAAGCTTAATATGCAATATAATCGCTTCAGGGGCTCTCATTAAAGCAAAACACACAGGGAACATGTATACGTTTTCAAAAATGTGTTAAACTAATTTTTGTTTTTAAAGAAATTTCTAGATGTAACTTTATCACGGGTATTTTGTTTTTGGTTATTTGAGCCACTCACTTTGATCAAATTATTTAGAGGTTTGTTATCTGAACAAAGCGGACAAAAGCGTAGAAAGTGTCTGTTGAGACTGAAATCTAAATTTACCCCTTGGCAGGTTTGTTATCTGAACAAGGCGGACAAAAGTCTAGAAAGTGTATGTTGAGACTGAAATCTAAGTTTGCCCCTTGGCAGGTGATGGCAGGGTTCTTTTCGTTGGCGCCAACCCAGTTTGAACCATTTTATTTGCCTAATTACGGATTATAGATGCAATTAAAATTTGTGCTTCAAGACAGGTTGCCTTCATGCACACTGCAACATAGCGGAAAAAGAAATTTACACACAATCCTTTTTGTCATTTATGTACTTTCTTTTTACTGTTATTGCAATAAAAATGTAAAATGCTGTTTGTCTAAAAGTAAAAAGAAGCTGTCATAAAACCAAAATTGACGTAGCTCAAGTAACGGTTTACAGCACTCAATGTACAAAAACCAACAGCTTTATTGCTAATTTTTCTAGCGAAAACTGACGTTTTTCACGGCAGTTTTGATGCTTTTAGAGTGATTAGCTCCCTGAGCCAGAAAAAAAACACAATAAACGAGCCTTGCATCTGTGACAAAGACGATGAAACATGCAAGAAACCTAAAACTAAAATGGTTATTAAAAAGACGATTAATAAATTGCCTGTGTTGGGCATTGAATGACACGAAAGAAAATTAAGATAAATTTTTCTCTTTTCACAACCTTAGTTTCCGTTGATATTTTTTTATCCAGGTTTTAGATTTGCGATTTTTGGCTGTATTAAACAAACTCGTTTGCTGCATTGTTTTCGTTTTATCATTTTTATGTGATTCATTATTAGTTGCTGTATTCAATCCTATTTGCATGACACCTGCTCTGTACAGAAATTAAGCAGCTCATTCGAACAGTTCTTAATCATTTTTTTTGCTGATTTTCAATCTATTGCTCGCAAGCAGCGCATAAATAAACAGACCAAGACGGAGACGCTGCCATTAACTTTTTTGCATATTACCCTGTTGATCATTCGTTCTTGAAAACATCCAACTGTATCTACACTTTGGAATCTATAGGGGATTGTGGAATATCGTATACGGTACCCATCTTTGGCTAAAGGTATGATGCCATTCATTTGATGTTCGGCTTTTTTCAGGATTAGTTTTGTATCTATTTTGCTTTAAGGATTTCAAGCTAAAATTATATTTCAAGTTTTTGTAAAAATACATGGTCTTAATTAAAGTAATGAAGAGGATGACACACCATTATAAACATGCTATGAACGAATTCCAAGTACACTGACCATTTTAATTTTTGGAATCAAGAAATCTTAAACCGATCGAAAGAGTCACTTGCATGGCAAAAAGATAGACTGAGCTGTATACTATAGAGAAAAGACATTACAGGCACGAATGATTGAAAACGGCAGGTGAAAATGAACTCTTAAATCTTTCTTCTTATAACAATTTGGCAAAAAGGCATTAAGAAAATGTGGAATTAAAACTGGCCGTGTGGGTTGATCATTAACAAACCTGATGTAAATTGGTGATAAACCGTCCGGTGTAATACGCGAACCTCGGTATTTTAGAGCGCTTACCCAATAAAAGGTACTCCAAAAAGGATAATGATTCAGCTGCATTTGTCATAGAATCATGCACAAAATGGCTATTCACACTAAGACGTTTGTGTATACCGAACAGATCCGAACAATTAATGGTCAGAATCGAGTTCGAATCGGCAAAATCCTATTTTATACTTTGATTTGATTTGTTTAATGGTACAGAACTCTTTAAGCCATTACTATCGCGGAATAGCTTTTTTTTAAAAAAAAAAACAATAATCCACTTTGGTTTACCTGTTTTATTTGGTAAGTGCCATAAAGCCGACTGAAGTTCGCCTAGTGTGTTCAAAAGGACGGTTTATCAGGCACCAATTTACTTCAACTTTGGTAATAAGTAACCGAGCAAAATCCACGCGATCATGCAATTAAAAAAGAAATAAGGAAATAAGTACAAAATGTGTTGCCTTAGCCGGTATATCAAACGTATTACAAAATAAACCGGAGATTGAGAAACAGTGGTCTGAGTCTGTAAATTGTTTAGGCTCAGTAAAGAAAAATTGGTTCAATACCTAGTCTGCTGCAGCAGGCTCACACTCTGTCAACACTCGAGTTAGATGTAGTTTGTCTGCGACGCAGGCTTTTTAATTCCTAGTCCAAGCGTTAATGGTTTATTTGTTCACACTCCCATGTTAAACCCCACTTGATCAGGGAATTTTCCCCCTAACTTGGTGGGGCAGTTTGACAAACCTGCTGGTCCTTAGGTGACCTACAAAATTACCTGGCCAGACTTTGCTTTCCCTGGTCCAAAAAGTAAAACCTCCCTGATGAAATAGTGAGATAAGGAGAGTATCCAAATAATACATCGATTAAAATCCAAGTTCTGTTTCGAGCTTCCTCCAATCCGTGTAGCTTTAAGTATCCTTAAAATGGAGACTTACAAAGTGAGAGGGTAAAGGGTGCACCATCGGCTTCCATCGATACCAGTTATATGAACTTAAGAAACTACCGACGTTCACCTAGATCCTAGTGAAAAAGTGTCTAAACGCGAGATAATTGCGCTGAATTTTCTGATGCCGCCACTGGATCTCTGTTACTTAGGGGGCGTTCGTTATGTATGAAGCAAAAGCCAAGCGTGTGTAAAAGATGCATGATTTAGTGGTACGAATAATCCGTAATACAGCAACATATCTCAGGTGAATCACAGATTTATCCCACTGCTCGTTTGCTCCAAAAGATTTACGCAGTCTCTCGTGTAATCTCTTTATACGATTTGTTTCAGTTTATGTTTGACGCAATGTAAAGCTAGGTACCTTAAAAATTCTAAACAAAATAGATATGAGACAGTGAAAGAGTAATCAAAGGTATTTGAAGTGGAGGAACCCTATGAATTTTTGCACGTCAAGGTGAATCTTCATAAACGATATGCTTGAGAGTTCTAGAGAGGAAGAGATCACCGACTGATATTTTCATCGCAATAATAATTTTTGATCAGAAAATCGTTGTTACCACGACAAACACAATTCTATGAAGTCAACATAATAACTTTCTTTTGATATTGTAATTTCTTTCTTATCATTTGATTCTTTGTTATAAACTGGTTTAATTTTAATTTTGTTAGACGTGTCCCTAGTCTAACTTCTACTGGCTCAAAGACACACTCTTCTCAACTTTTTAATTTATATAGGTACATTGCAACAATTACATTTTTTTCCGCCGCATCTAAGTTAGGCGGCTGATAGACAAAAGTCTGTTACGAGCTGTTCGTGCCGGAGCCAACGCTAGTCTTGGTCACATAGTGAAGTCCGTAAATTAAAAATGGCACAATTGGGTCTTTTACAAGTGTATTCATTGTTACGCGATCTTATGAATTTCTTTTCAATTTGGGATTTTGCTTTAGACTGCTGTCAATCAAAATCTTGTTTAAAATTTAGTGTGTCCATACCATTCACGATCCATGAATTTTGACATGACTGTCCGCAGTCAAGGCCAGACTCCAGACAAAGAAAAGTTCAAATCCAAACGAAATAATCATGAAGACGGTGTAAATCAGGGTCGTAACAAGGGATATATATGGGATTAGGGATCACAGGACTGGGATCAAGGATCGTAGCATGCCATGGGATGGGGGATCAAATTTCCGAAAACCCTGGGAACAGGGATCAAAATTTCGAAAAATCTTAGAATCGGGGATCAAAATTTTGAAACATTTTGGGATCAGGGATCAAAATTCTGGCCGAAAATACGGGATCAAGGTTATCATAATATCCCTCGTTACGACCCTGGTAGATCCAAAAAATGCAGCCCGACTTTTGTGATAAAAAGTTGTCTAAAGACTTTGCTCGAATGAGAATTTTGTCTTAAAAACAGATGTTTGAAACATTTTCCTTTTTATGACTATGGCAAACTCGTATTATGGAGCTCACAACTCCATAAATAAAATTGTACAAATTTTCGCTCAATTTGACAGTTCTTTTTTTTTAAAAAAAATACTTTAATGGCGGCGTTTTTGGAAATTTATTTGTGAAAAAACTCGGGTAAATAAACTGTCAGCTAAAACATAATTAAAAAATTTGGATATAAAACATTTTCCCTAACAGCATGCATTCTTCAGTATGCTTCTAACTATTAAGCTAAGCATATTTTCTGTTGCAGTGTCTCCGATACACGAATGAATCGATTATGCCTGAAACAAAGTACTTTTTTATCGGATTCGGTGTAGCAGTATTTATAAATCTTACATTTTCTCTTGATCTATCATCAAACTCAGTCTTTGCCCGTGAGAACGGTCATGTAAAATAAATGACTTGTAACCAGTAAATAAATAGAAATATACTCTATTTTCCAGACTTTCTAGGGGGCCGGTCTCATATCCGTTCTGCCAATTAATTGTTGTCCTGCCATAAACCACAAAATTGGAAGAACTCAAAATTTTACAATTAAGTTAAGCGAAAAGTTTACTGCGTTTTGACGTACACATATTATTATCAAGAAACTTTTATAGATTATATCAGCATTAAGCATGAATTGAGTACAAAGAATACAATTTGAGTGCACCGATTGCACAGAAATTTTAATGTAATATCTATTAAAACTAACTTAACTATAACTCGAAATTTCGCCTGATAATAGCCACAACACAAATTATGCTCCTTTTGACAATGGAGCTGTAGGGAAAAAAATTCTATTTAGAAAATGACAATCAAACTAGTAGGCAATTGATTATGTAAAACCTGTCGATTGTTATTTTAATAATCTACATTTATAAGTAATCAACTCACGTAATCTCAATGCCATTTTAACTGAGTTTTGACTTTGTCATCGTGCTATCATTCTATGTCAGTTGGATGTACTAAAACAAACTTCAAACGAAAAAACAAACTGCCGTTTGCCTTAACATTGAACTATCCGGGCGAAAAGGGTTAGTTGTGAGATAATGTGTCATCTAAGTAAATAGACGAGGAAAAGGTGACTCAGGATAATCCTCTTCCTTCTCCGATCGATTGCTAAATTACTTTTCATTCCGCTCAGTGGCGCTACTTTCCGTCCGGTAAGAACTGACTGGTAAATGCCAATATTCTTCTCAGTATCGAATAGGTAAACGAGTAAATCGATAAAAGTCTTGTGGATACTGAGATTATATAAGCAGATGAGGTACATTAAAAGGAAATTTAAGAAACAGGAAACTCTGTGTTAAAGAGCGACGATCGAGGTAAAATGCTGCCGACTGAAAAACAAAAAACTTGCAGTTTTCTGTTAAGAAAAATCAGTGTGCAGAGATTATAGAAAGAAGTTGTTAAAATCAGCTTGCAAGAATAAAAAAATATTTCATAGTAAATTTCAGCTATTTGGACTCGAATGATTCTGATGATAAAAAAACCGTAAGCGATTTTTTGCCACAGATAAAAACACTCAAATTTTATACAAGTTTTGCGAGTTTTTGAAAATTAAAAAGGTCCACAAACGCCGGTCTACCAAAATTGCGAACAGGAGAGAAATTACCTGAGTAGGAAAAGATTCAACATTTTGAAATGGAGTTTAATTTTAATATAAATATAAAAAACATTACTATTCCTACACACCACATACAAATGTATTCTCTCCACTTTGTTAGGTCAATTTATTTTATCAGAACAGAACGAACTGAATTAATTCAAACACGGATTCCGGAAGCTACTAAATCATCAAGCAGAAAATTAACTCGTGTAACGAGTTAGGAGGAATTGCTGCTTCCTTTAACCTCCTGCAAGCCTAAGCTTGTAAACCTTTCGCGGAGAACAAAAAATGAAAAGAAAAAAAAGACATACCTTGATGTAAATTACTTCAAATATATTTTAGAACATAAGCATGACATCGGCTGATTACAACACTTCTGGAACAATGCCCGACATAGGGCTGAAGCTTGGAACGTCAGACATATCTTACGCTTGTTTCTGATCCAAACCACGCGTTCTTTTCCAGTCCGCTTCTGGGACGAACTGTTGGACTGGCCTAGATAAAAACGGAACTTATCAAATGGGTTAATGGCCTTATTTATCTAGAAAACTTAGAAAGACGAATTTGTTTTCCAGGTAAATACGGAGACGAACTAAAAAGTTACGGTTAACAGTAGACAGCCACTTTAGCTCGTCTATTCAGTTAGTTAGTGGATCTCGTATTTACGCAACCAAATTGTTTGCCAAAGACAAATAATTACTCACTGCCAGGACTTTTTAGTTCGCCCTTTTACATTCCTAGACGAATAATTCGCAATCTGGATTCCCGGAATCCAGGAAGCATTTGCATGTGCTATCCGGAATCCTAGTCTTTGGAATCTGGAATTCAGCTCTCGGAATTCGAAATCTGGAATCCAGCCCTTTTGTAATCTGGAATCCACTGAGGCCAATCCGGAATCCAAGTCCTTGGAACCCTGACTACAGCTCTGGGAATCTGGAATCTGGAATCCAGACCTTTTGGAATCCGGAATCCACTTGAGGTGCAATCCGGCATCCTAATCCTGGGAATCCAAGACTGTCAGGGATTACCTTATATGAGGCGACATTTCAGATGAATAATTCGTCCTTCTAAATACAGTAAATAGGGCAATGTCACGTCCCTGCCATGCAAAGCAGTAGATAAATTACACATATTCCACAGCATAGTAATGTAATTTTTAATTACTTTTCACTGTTAAAACGACAAATAATAACAATAAGAACAAAACATTCCTTGTGAAAAGGAAATTTTACGAGAATCAATTTTTGTAATTTGATGAATTTTTATATTTTGAGGGAATTTTTTTTGGATTGCGATCAGGTAAATGGCCGTTTTCACACTAGAGGACGGACAAATCGTCTGGACGGACAAATCGTCTGGCATTTGTTCGTCTGATGTGAATTCGAGAAGGCCATATGCCGAAAAGTTGTCCGTCTTAAATTCGCACTACCAGAAGAATATGAGCACAAATCAGTACATTTGAGCGCAAAGAGAACTGGCACTAGGTTCAAGTTGTGTTGTAAAAGCAAAATGGCCGCCACGCTGCTCATGTATAGCAAACTTTTCTCCGGAAGAAAACGTCTGTTGGGCGAAGATTTCTGGTGTCGCAGGTCAATGGTAACCAAGTACCAACTTCTTGAATCAGAAAGCTCAGCAATACCAGTTTGTGCAGCAGTTGCTGCTTTAGGCGCCACCAGAGGCGACGAGAAGGCTAGAAGCCCAAACGAAGAGAGGAATCAGCAATGGTGGGATGATGGTTTCAACAACTGGAGTGATGCTCAGTTCAAGAAACGACTTCGGGTTACCAAAGAGACTTTTACATTTCTCCTGGATAGTGTTGTCGACGACATAAGAAA